>PVJX010000724.1:128705-217263 GCA_004027295.1 Dolichotis patagonum
TTTTTTTTTTTTTTTTTTTTTTTTTCTTTTTCTTCCTGATACAGTCTTGTTGTGTAGTCCAGGCCCACTTTGAATTTGCAGTCCTTCTCCTGCCTCAGGCTCTTAAGTGGTGGGATTACAGGCATGGGCCACCACCCTCAGCTTCCTGAGTACTCCTTTTTGAAAAGGGAGGAGTGCTTGTGAAAGTCACAACTCACAGGCACAGGACTCTTAAAGATTGAAACATAGTCACAGAACTATGTAAGACATTTTTCTTCCCCACCCTCTCATCAGTCTCCTCTATAACGGATTACATTTGAAAGAACTGTAAGGCTTATACTCATTCTTTTTAAACAGTTTCCAAAAACAACGAGGAACAAAAGGTGTTTGGAAGAAATTTTAGCCAGTAACCTTCTATCTCTAGCAAACTGTAAACACAGCAGCCTAACTCCTCTCTAGAAGTAGCAGAGATTTGGGGGATTATATTAGGTTGGGAATTTGAAATAATTATGAGTAACATGGTCAAATTGCTAGTGAAAAAAAGTAGATTGTGTACAAGAATAGATGGGGTCACGTAAGCATAAAGATTTAAAATTCCAATAAAGGATCATAAAGGAGATGTTAGAAATCAAAATACTGGAACCAAAGAATACCATTGGTTGCTTTATCAGAAGAAAAGCAAAAAGATACATTTGGAATAATAATGACTGAGAATTTTCTAAAATCAATAATGGACTCTTAAGTCACAGATCTAATTAACTTAGAGAACATCAAACAAGATTAACATGTGTACTAAAAAAAAAATCTAGGGCTGGAGTTTAGCTCAGTGGCATAAGTGCCTGCCTGGCAAGCACAAGGTGGTGAGTTTGATCCCCGGTACCAAAAAAAAAAAAAAAAAACCTATACCTAGGCCTTATCAATTCAGACTGCAGGAAAGCAAAGATAAAAGATGATGTTAAAGTAAGCCACTGTAGGGGGCGGGGAGCACCAACTTTACAAGAAAATGAAAATTACATCAGACTTTCTTCACAAATCATGCAAACAAGAAGAGTAGATGAATGGTAATGTGTTGACAGAAAGCACCAAACTAAAATTCTGTGTGTAGTTTTTAAATGTGGAGAAATAAAAATTTTCTCAGAGAAATAAACATTGATTGGATCTGTTGCTTATAAGAAATGTTTCTTGCTTGCAAGAAATAGCTCAGAAACATGGATCTCCATAAAGAAGGGAAGAGCATTAGAGGAATTAAGTGGAAGTAAATTAAAATCTTTTTTTTCCTTATTCTTGAGTGCCCTACTAACCTGTTTTGAAACTGTTTTAATGTTATTTTTATCTTGTCTTTTTAAAAAAAAAGTAGTGCATTCAGTGATTATATTTATTGATGAAATGAATGACAAATATGAAGTATGGAAGGGGAAGATTTGGAGTACTATAATAGGTTTCCTACATTGTCCTGTGAAAGGAATACAGTGTAGTATTTTTTGAAAGTAAATTTAATTAACTGTAAATAAATGCTGTAAGTTTTAGGGCAATGACTAGAAAATTTTAGTTTTTAAAATTATAATAATTTAGGGGCCAGCTCAGTGGCACAGCCCCTGCCTGGCAAGCACAAGGTCATGAGTTAAAACCCTGGTAGTCCCGCACATTGTAATACTTTGAAGATGTTCCTCCACTCAGTCGTGGCATACATTATTTTTGACAGGTTTTGGCAGATTGTTTCTGCTTAAAACTGAGATTTGAATTTTCATGATTTATCACTTTGCCTTTTTCAGACAACTGTGTAACCAACTATGTTTTTTGATAATATTTTCTATAAGTGGAATACCTCTATAAATTAATAAAATATGTAATTCAATTTAAAGTATTGTTAAAAGAAATACAGATATAAGCCGGGCATGGTGGCACACTCCTGTAATCCCAGTACTTTGGAGGGTGAAGCAGGAGAATTGCTTGTAAGTTCAAGACCAACCTGGGCTACAAAATGAGCCCAAGCATAGTGAGACTCTGTCTCAAAAAGAAAAAAAAATAGTATATAAGTGATGTTAGTGGCTGATTATTGTCCTCTCAATTTATTCATAATTTATGTAAATCCAGTAATTTAATGAATGCTTTGACTACTGATACATTGAAATTTGTCCTTGCATTAGAGACCTCCAAAGAAAACAAAGAGTATGAAGGTTTAAAAATAATCTAATAATCTTATTGAACTATCATTCATATACCATATGATTCAGTGATCTTTACAGTCTGTACAGTTCCATAATCTTCATCCTATTCACTGAGTTGCACGACTATCACCAGAATAATTGTAGAACATTTTACCACCTTGAAAAACACCCCCACGTATCCAGTGGTAGTTACTGCCCATTTTCTGCTAATCCCCTAAACCCGTGGTAGTAAACCTATGGCATCCCTGTTGTTTTAAGATGGATGTTAATGTATGAGTCATGTTTTTCTAAACTAAAACCTCAGTATTTAACTAAACTTTAAAGTGTTTTCTTAACTAAAACCTCAGGTTTAATTGCACAGTTAGCACTTGTGATAAACAAGTGGGTTTTGAGTTGCAGTTTCAGCACTTGTCTCTGAAAAGTTGCCCCCAATCCTAGAAACTATTAATTTCCTTTCTGTCTCTGAAATTTGCAGATTCTGTACGTGTCATATAAATACACCCATTGTACAGGGTCTTTTATGTTTGGCTTCTTCAACTTAGCATATTTTCAAGTTTTATCTCATGTTATAGCCTATCTCGGGTACTCTGCTACTTGTTATGGCTGGGTGATATCCCATTGTCTGGATAATTTACTTACGTTAATCCATTCTTTAGTTGATGGACATTTGAGTTGCTTGTACTTTTGACTATTATGAATAATGCTGCTATGAACATTAATGTACATTTTTTATGTGAGTATATATTTTCATTTGTTGTGTACATAGACCTAGGAATAGAACTGTTGTTCATAAAATAATTGTAGGTTTAACTTTTTGAGGAACTATCAGAGTATTCTTTAAAGCACCTGAGCATTAATATTTTTGCTAATAATGGATGATATTTCTACCTGTTATTATCTGACACCTGTTATTATTTTTTATTATAGTGAGTCTATTAGATGTAAAGTGGTATTTCATTGTGACTTTGATTTTTGCATTTTGCTGATAGCTCCTGATACCCATTTGTATGCGTAGATTACCTATGTTGAACCATTCTTGCAACCTTGGCATGACGTTCTCGGTCATGGATATATGCTCTTTTTAATGATTTGTTGCATTCTGTTTGCTAGTATCTTACTGAGAAGTTTTACGTATATGTTCGCTAAAAAGAGTGGCCTGTTTTTCAGTTGAGTCCTTGTCTAGTTTTGGAATTAAGGTGATGTTAGCTTCCAGGAATGAGCTTGGCAGGACCTCTTCAGTTTCATTAAAGAGTTTTAGGAATATTTGCATTAGTGTTTTCCACAACTTTTTGTAAAACTCAGGTCCTAGGCTCTTCTTAGTTGGTAGGTGTTTGCTTGTTTGTTATTTTTGTAGTTTCTGCCCCACTTTCATTCCTTGTTATTGAAGTTCTATTTTCTTAATTTGGTTTTAGTAATTCTCAAGTATTTGGGAATCTAACCTTTTCTTTGGATTCTCAAATCTGCTAGAGCACAGGTATTCTAAGTATTTACATTAATGTTCTGGGTTTTCATGGTGTCCATTGTGCTGTCTCATTTTTGTTTCTAATTGCATTGAGTCTCTTCTTTCCTTTTTTTTTGTGGTTCATTGATTCGTTTGTTTTGTTTTTTTAAGTCTCGTTTCATTCATTTCTGTTCTAATCTTTAGAATTTCCTTCCTTGTACTAATAGTGGATTTGGATTGTTCTTGTTTTTCTAGTACCTTGAGGTATTCTTTTTCTGATGTGGTCATTCATGGTATAAACTTCCCTCTTAGAGCTGTTTTCATTCTATCCCATAGGTTCTGATGTATTGTACTGGCATCATCATTTGATTCTAGGAACTGTTTTTTTTTTTTTTTTTTTTGTACCAGGGATCAAACTCATGACCTCACGCTTGCCAGGCAGACACTTATACCACTGAGCTAAATCCCTGGCCTGAACTGTTCTATTTTTTCCTTGATTTCTTCTGTGATTAATTATTCATGAGTGAATTTTTTAACTTCCTTGTGACTACATAGTTTCTATGGTTTCTTTTGTCCTTGATTTCTAGTTTCATTGCACTATGATCCGAGAATATACATGGGATAAATTTGATTCTTTTGTATTTATTTGATTCTTTTGTATTTATTTATGTTGGTATTATGGGACAGTATGTGGCCTATTTTGGAGAAAGTTCCGTGTGCTTCCAAGAATAATATGTATTCTGTTGTTGTGGGTAGAATGGTATATATTATGTATTGTCCATTTATTGGAAGGTGTAGTTCAACTCTTGTTTTTGGTTGATTTTTTTCCCCCTGCTTATCTATTTATAATATTGGCATATTGAGTCCCCCACTAGAATTGTATAATTTTGTGTAGCTCTGCCAGCTTTTTGCTAATGTAGTCTTTAAACTCACTGATCATTTTATTAAGTGCATTATCTGTTTAGTCATACCTTATTAAAATGTTTGGGGTTTTTTTGTCACTTCGTGTAATTCTTGTTTGTTTTTTATTTCCTCCCCCCAAATTCCCCATGAGTTAGCTTTAGAGAAGTAGGGGGATTTGGAGGCAGATTCACATGTTTCTGTTGTGTGTATATGTACACATGCACATGAACACATAGGCATTGAGAGTTGGTGGTCAGTTATAGTGGAGAGACTTTGTGGCTAGTATGGAGACTTCTTTTGTGTGTGTGTGTTTTTCAGTGACAAGGTCTGGGTGCAGCTAACTACAGGCCATTGCCTCTGTGACTCTGGGGAGGTTAGGGTGCACTGAAGTTGGCCCAGCACTCATTTTTCTGCCAGTGAATCACAGTATTATTGATGATACACATACAAATCAGATATTGGTATACAGTAAAAACCAATTAATTACAAAAGTTAATGCCACCCTAGCAATAGCAATGAAATCAATAGCAATAAGAGCCAAAGGCATACTGGATGTTGACACGCCATAAGAAGCAGTAGAGGCTACCGCTGTCCCAGTCTTAACAATAGAAAAGAGACTGCAATAATTACATAAACACAAACGAAAACTAAATATTGGCAAACAGTAACTAAATACAACAACTGAATCGCCATTATGGATAAAAAGAATTCAATAATGTCATAAAGTCAAACATCAAAAGCTTAATAATACCAAAAATGGAAGAGTTAGGAAGAAGAAAAAAGTAAAAGAAAAGATAATCCTATTAAGGAATAAAAAGTATGTTAATAGAATTAGATAAAAGTAACAGAGAAGGGCAAACAGAAAAAGAGAATAAAAAAATGAAAAAGTAAAGAAATAAAACCCCCTAAACCCTCCAATGACTAATAAAGAAAACGAGAAATGAATCCAAAAAATTTCTCCATGTTTTTGAATGAGTGCTTTCTTTACAGGATCCGCAGTGTTGGAATTCAGGAGGGATTGTGAGTCACTATAACACCTGTTTGTTTCCATGCTTACGTTGTTGTGTGTGAATGCCGAGTCTGGCCCTGCCTTTTCTACTGCGTGTGGTTGGTCAGTGATGTCTACTATTGGGCTATATTTGTTCTCCCAGTTTCCATGACCCTCTGTACACCAAGTCACTGCTCTCTCCACCTACGTTTGTGGTCTGTGGATTTGTGAGGTGCTCCACTCACTGCTCCAGAGGCCCCTATGTCTCTGTACCCCAGAATTTTGAAAACTATGGGCTAGGCATGGAGGTGTAATACTAGCACTTGGGAGGCCGAGATAGGAGGATTGTTACAAGTTCCAGACCAGCCTGGGCTACAAAGTGTGCTCAAGGCCAGCCTGAACTGCATAGCCAGACCCTGTGTCAAAAAAAAAAAAAAAAAAAAAAGATTTTGAGAACTGCCCAACCCAGGGTGTGTTTCTGATCACATCAGCAAATCAAGAAAGCAAACTGACCCCTGAGGTCTGTGATAAGGACTTAACTTGGCAGTATTGTTCTAAATTCCAATGCCAGCACAAATGAGGTATGTAGGCTTCTGTCCTTCTACAGACCAACACAAATTTGGGGGTTTACATAACCAATCCCCTACATGTGTAAAAAATTGTTAGAGCAGTCACAAAACTCAGGAAAGTACTGTACTTGTATTTTATTGAAAAAATTCAATTGACCAGCCAAATAAAGGGGTATCTACAGCAAGGTCTGGAAAGATTCTGAACTCGGGAGTTTTTGCCTCTGTGGAGTTGAAGTGTGCCACCATCCAGATTATATCGGTGTTTCCCAAATAAGAATCTCATCCAAACCTTGCTATTCAAGAGTGTTTATAAAGTTTGTTTATAAAATCATGATTGATCAAATCATTGACTGTTGATAACTGAACGAAATCTTCAACCTTCCCTGAAGATAGGGTAATGGATTTGAAAGTTCCATGCCTCTAATCATACAATTTGATTAATCAGCCGTCCTCCAGTCCCCCATCCTGAAGCTAAGATTTCCTCTCGGTGTCACATCTCTAGAATTAAAGATGTTACCTATGAAAAACAAAGATCAGGAAATGTCTTGAACACTTCTGAGAGGTTGCTAAGGCAAAGGATTAAAATCTCTAGAGTTTTTTGTTTGCATATTTTTCTTTTAATGCATCTGTACATTCTGTCCATTATGCATAGTGCTGCCAACTATGCAAGTGAGTGTAAAAATGTGAACACTGATGTCCCCTGTTGAATACAGTTCTATAGATCATTATAATGTGCTGAAGCTGTCTACATTTATGTCTAGTGTTACATCTGCCACTTTGCTGTTCTGTTTTATATTGTTTGTTCTTCTATGGCTATCTGGTTTTATGTTAAAAAAAGGTATTTTCTGGTAACTATTTTAATTTCCTTATTGTTTCTTTCACATTTTTTTAAAAGATTGTTTTCTTCATGTTCATTCTGAGGGTTACCTTGCTATTTTAATCTATTTAGGGTTAACCCCGGCCTGATTTTGGTGTATAAAAACTTGCACTAGTAATGATTCCCTTTCTCTTTTTTGTGCTGTTTTCATCATACAAATTACATGTTTATTAACATGATTTTATAATTATTGCTTTATTTACTTGTCTTTTAAATGAGATGAAAAGTATTAAGCAAAAATACATTTGTATTGTGTTTTCTATTTGATCTGTCTAATTACTTTACCGTTGCTCTTTGTGTGGATTTGAGTTGCTATCTGTTGTCTTTTCATTTCAGCCTGAAATGAAACACCGTTTAGTATTTCCGGTAGGGCAGTAGTGATGAACTGTCTCAAGTTTTGTTTCTCTAAGAATATCTTAGTTAATTTTTTTCCCCACTTGACATGGCTCTCCTTTGTTATGACAGGATAGTTTTGTTATAGAAATCTTGATCTTTTATATTTTTCTTTCATCATTCTGTTATCCACTGCCTTACGAACTCCAAAATTTCTGGAGAAAAGCCATCTACAGATCTTAGTGAGGCAACTTTGTGGTAAATTGCTTTGCTTTTAAAATTCTCTTATAGCTAGAGATGTAACTCAGTGATAGAGTGCTTGCTAGAATGCGTGAAGCCCTGGGTTTAATCCTCAACAGACAGATTTTGTCTTTTGGGAGTTTGACTATATGTCTAGGTGTGCATTTGTATTTACCTTGAATTCATTAAACTTTATGGTACATAGATTGTTTTCCTGTACACTCAGGGAATTTTTGACCATTATTTTTTCATATACATATTCTTCCTACTTCTTTCGTTCTTTATCCTGGAGTGCACATTCTGTGTGTTGGTGTACGTGATAGCATCTCAGAGGTCTCCGAGGCTCTGTTCACTTTTTTTCATTTTTCTTTTTATTCCTCAGGTTTGAGAATCTCAGTTGACCTACTTTCAAGTTCACAGATAGTTCATATGGCAGAATGTCAGCAGAGTGTCCTATAGTTAATTTCTTACAGTATTTACCCAGAGGTGGCATTAGAACCCTACAAGTTAATGGATTCGGCCAGCCAACAGCTCCCCACAAGTTCCAGGTTGTGATTAGTGCTTTTAACTGACACTGTACATTGGGGTTCCCATACTGCCTTTTCAGGTTTCATTAATTTGTTGCAGCAGCTCACAGAATTCAGGAAAACACTTAGGTTTATTCATCTGTTAAAAACGTATTATAAAGAATACAAATGAACAGCAAGACTGAAGAGGTGCATGAGGCGAAGTATGGGGGAAGGGACCCAAAGCTTCTGTGCACTCTTAGGGCCTGCTGCCCTCAGGAGTTTCCAGTGGTCAACTAGCCAAAAGCTCGCCAAACCAAGTCCTTTTGGTCTTGATTGATTATATCCTTAGCTATTGGTGTTCAACTCAACTTTCAGTCACTCTCACTTCCCTGGATATTAGGGTCAGGGTGAAAGTTTGAACCCTGTAATATGTAACTAGCCCTCATCCTTAGGCTAGACCTGATCCCCACGCATTAATCATCTCATTAACTTACAAGGATGTGGCTCAGTGCTTGAGTGCTTGCCTAGTGTGCTTGAGGCCTTGGAGTTCAGTCTCCAGCTCTGGGAAACGAACCAACCAAAAATAACCAAAAAGATACTTACCACTTAAGGGATTCAAGCGGTTGAAGGGTTGTGTGCCAAGAACCAGGGGCAGAGGGTATTTATTTCTTATTGTATCACAGTATCATATCCTAGATTCCACTTGTGACTTTTTCTTTTAAGTCCATAATTACTGTTGGCTCTGTTTTGAAAATTTCTGTTACCTCAGTGACAGTCTCCATTTGGTAATACAGATTTCTGATAAGTTCCTTTAATTCTGTAGACATGGTTGTTTTAGGTGTGTTATTAATAATACTGTAATTGGTTTAAAGTCCAGTAAGTCCAATATCTGGAATTCTTCAGGAAGTTTCTTTCCCCGCCCTATTATGAGAATATTGAGCATTATAAACATAATCTTTCCTGTTTGGATGTGTTGTGTTTTTCTGTAAAGACTAGATATTTTAAATTATGTAACAATTCTGAAATACCCCCAGGCTTAGTGTTATGCATTGTTTATTTCTTCAGTAACTATGCAGCACTAATTCTGTGTGGTCTCAGTTGTCTTGAAGTGTTTCCATAGCCAGTTTAGTGAAGAGTTAAAGATTGACCAGAGATTTCTTTAAGTGCCTTAAACCAGTAAGTTTCCTCCCAGTTTTTAACCAAGGGGTGCTGTGTGTTTGCTGAGGCAGATGTAAGACATTAGGGCCTTCTCAGGGCTTTCCTGCTTATTTGTGCTCAGGAACACACATACGCATAGTCTTCTAATTTCCCTAGACTACATCGGAGGTTTTTAAAGGCATCTTGTGGATGTTTCAGGTCTCAAGTTTGTACTTTTAAGCTTTGTGATCAGCCTCTTGTTATGCCCAACTGGCAAAATTCCTCCAGACAGCTGCATTGTTAAATAATTGCCACTGGATGTTCTCAACAAATACCCTGTGGATAGGACTCTTCATGTAGAGCAGCCTGAAGACAAGTTCTGAGAATGTCACTTTTCAGCAGCCTCCAGTCTGGTCAGATGGTGACAGTTTTCTGGGAATGGGGGTTTGGGGGAATTCCAAATTGATTCAGTAACCAATGTTTCTATGGGGATCTACAGAGCGCCTTCATAAAATGCAAAAGCTACATGAGTTACAAACTATGCATACATATGTGTGTACTCTGTCTCTGTCTGTCACACACACACACACAGAGGCACACACACTTTTCCTTTCCATTGTGTTCTTTGTTTAGTCAGCAGTTTTCCTGGTCCCAGATTATACTATCACCTGTTATGCTGTACATACTAGAACATTGTCACTTTGTATAGCTAAATTCCTGCTCAGATTTCAGATATTAGTTCAAATACCACTTTCTCTGATGATCCTTCTTAGCATCTCCAAAATCTGAGCTATATTTCTAGATGTAACCCTGGGAATTGTACTCACTGTAGCACCTATCATAGCATACTATGATTGCCTGAGTCATCTTTATTTCCAAGTGGACTGTGAAGTCCCTGAGATCAGGGACTATAATCATGAGCAGCTTGAGATCTATCATGTAACACTGGACCTCCAGTAAAACTTCATTTACAAAGATAGACAGCAGTCATTACAGATCTTTTGTACAAATATACCCTAATTACTCCCTTGTTTTGGAAATTTAGATGGTCTTCAGTTTTTTCATTATCATTTGTAATGGCTCCCTGGTAAGTTATCTGTCTATATATGCATTTTTTTATATAGGATAAATTAAGAAAATTAATTTCTGAGACTGAGTATATCTGTATGTGTTGGCTTTCAATTACTGTAAAAAATATATGACATAATCAACTTAGATAGAGGAAAATTTGTTTTAGCTCACAGTTTAGGAGTTTTCATTCTGTGATATTTGGGCACCATGGCAAAGCAACATAGCCTGGAGTGGGGAGGAGGCGTGGCAGAGCACGTCCAGGGATGTGAGTATAAAAGGAATAGGAGAGATCCAGAAGACATTCGTTTTCAAGGGCATTCATTCCCCCAGTGACCGAAAACCTTACATTAGGCCTTATCTTTTAAATACGGTTCTGCTACCTTTTGTAGTGTCAAGCTGGAGACCAAGGTTTCAATGGATGAACTTTGGGGAACATTCTAGACTCAGTAAACAGAATCTAATACGTGCTCCAAATAGTTAACTATGAGGAATTTTGTTTAGTTTTCTTTTCTTTTCTTTTTTTTTTTTTTTTGTGGAAATAGAGAAAGAATGAAACCTTAGAAAGAAAGAAGCAAAAGAAAATTGGAGAGAGAGTTAATGAGAGTGTTGTAAAATTTACAATATTTCAGAAAGAAGCTAGAGAAAAATTCTATGAACACAAATATTTCTACTCACCAAGAGTTTTTTTGTTGTTGATTTGGTTTTGATTTTGATTCTTTTGCTCTGTCGAGGCATAAAACCTTTTTACATGAGGTTTGAGATTTGGGATATGGAATTTAGAAATCATAAAATAAGAATTTATTAGCCTCCTAAGATACTTTAGGCTAGCATGATCTTGATTGTGGTTACCAATCAAGTTATTTTTTAAAACTTTATTTTATTAGTACACACTTGCAATACATGAAGATTACATTTATCTTAGGAAAGAGGTGTTAGCTTTCAATTACTGCCTCTGCCACCCACCTCTCTTCCTGCATCTCTAAATCTTCCTTCCCCATTTTCATCATTACTTTTATGTTTGTAACGTCTAGTGTTTGTATGCATTGTGGGTGTTTGGTTCATGTAGGTGATGCATCTTAAATCTTTTTACCTGTCTTTCCTTCTCCTTGTCCTTAATCTCTTAGACTGCTTCCCGCGTGGCAAAAGATCTCCGTTTCCTTCTGTCAGTCCTTTATTTTGCTTCTTATGTATACTTTGCCTTATTCAAGAGCTACTGTGTTATTTAAGCTTGTGTGTCTGATTTATTTCACTTAACATATTTTCCAGTGTATCCATTTTCCTACAAATATCTTGAATTTATCCTTCTTTATAGCTAAGTAATATTCTGTGATACATAGATACCATATTTTCTTAATATAAGGCACAATTTGGACATGACTCCACCAATACCCAACCTGTCTGCCAGCCGACATTGTTCTCAGCTCAGCACCGGTGCCCTGGGCAAACACAGGATATCATAAAAGAGACAGGACGGAGCATGGAATCTTCCAAACACCTGAACATCTGAAGGCACTCAAACATTTACACCTGATGCCTTGAGAACTTTGCTCAGTGAGACCCAAACATACAGAGAACTTTTCATTCTTTTTCTTTTCTTTTCTTTTCTTTTTTTTTTTTTTTTTTGGTACTGGGGATCGAACTCATGACCCCATGCTTGCAAGGCAGGCACTTATGCTGCTGAGCTAAATCCCCAGCCCACATACAGAGAACTTTGACCACTGATGTTTAAGATCTTCCTTCCTAATGTCTGTTGCCTTCTTTCAAGCCCTATTAAAAAAAAAAAGCCTGCTTCTCTTTGGTCCCTACAGATGACCTTTTTTGCCCTCTGCCTGCCTGCACTCAGGCACAAAAAATTCCATTCCATGTTGCCTTCACACAAGCCTGGTGGTCTTGACTGATCTCTGCCTCACACCATTCCTTACACTTTATCCATTTGTCTATTGATGGATGTTCAGACTTCTAGGATTTAGCCATCATGAATTGTGCTACTAGAAACACTAGTATACATGTATCCTGTAATGTGATGTCTCTAGCTCTTTGGGAAGATACCAAGAAGGAAAACAGTAGGGCGAAATAAAATTTCTAGTTTTAATTCTTTGAGAAATCTCTGTACTGATTTCCATAATGGTTGTGCTAGGTTACATTCCAATCAAGTTATTTAAAAAAGAGATGACAGTATTTTCCTGATGATGATGAAGTCTAATAATTTAGAACAGAGATTGGCATACTGCTATCCATGGCCCAGTCTCTTCTGTTGCCCATTTTTGTAAATGAAATTTATAACACATGGATGTTCAATTAAATAGTGTGTGTGGCTCTTTTAGGTTTTATTTGGGGTGCAGGGTACCAGAAATTGAACTCATGCCTGCAGTGCTGTGGCACTGAGCGAAATTGCTGGCACTTTCAGGCTTTAGAAAGTGGGTGATACATAGTTGTATCAGAGAGAACATGGCCTGTGTTATGATTGATACATTGTGTCAATTTGAGAAGTTAGCCGGTTAACTGAGAGATTGAGCAAGAACCAGGAGCCTTACTTTGTAAATATCTTCATCCTGTGCAAGAGGAGGGCACAGAGATTTTGTGAGTGCTACAGCCGCCCTGGAGAGGTGGGTGGCCTGGGTACAATGTAAGGGAAGAAAAGAGGCTTGCTTCCTCTTCTGCTCTGGCTGCTGTCTTGAAGTGTTGCCCCTGTTCCTTGCCACCCTGCCTTGGAGCCAGCTGATTGTGGACTGAAACCTCCACAAACAGTGAAATAAAATAAACCTTTCCTTCCTTCATTTTAAGTGTTGGGTGTTTTGTCCCAGCAATCAGAGAAAAGTAACCAAGACAGCTGGTGAAGCCTAAGATGTTTATTCTTTACTGCTTTACAGAAAATGTTACAGTCCTCTGAATTAGAAATAACAGTGCATTCACTGAAAATGGATCCACAAAAGTATAAATAGTTTTGTTACAAATAGGCAAACAAGTCATGTATGTATGTACGTATATATGTTTTTTTTTTTTTTTTTTTTTTTTTTTTTTTTTTTTTTTTTTTTTTGAGACAGGGTTTCTCTATGCAGTTTAGGCTGGGCTTGAGCTCAATTTGTAGCGCAGGCTGGCCTTGAACTCAGTGATCCTCCTGCCTCAGCCTCTTGAGTGCTGAGATTACAGGCATGCATCACCATGGCCCAAACAAGATATTTAGATGCTCAATTTAGAGACCAAATTTAGGCACTTAAATCACAGAACAAAATGTTAAAAAATGACATAAGAGGTGTTGGGATACAAAAGACTTAATGTTTAGTATCATTCTGGGTACCAAGTAAGATGAGATTCATACAACCCACACACTTGCTGTTAAAGAAATCCCTTCATTGTACAAAACCTGCCAACATATCATTGTGAAATAGGTAACCACACAAGGTTTAGCCGTAATGTCTAAAAAAAAAAAAAAAATTAACAGTCACACAGTGTTCGAGTTTCAGTGAATCATTTGTGAAATGGAACATTTGTGAAAATGACTTTTGTTGCAGCTTCTGGTTTAGGCACCATCAAATTGGAAAACCAAAGTTTTACAAAAACTTTGAAACCACGGATGAGCTTTATGCACATTGGAGTTATCTAAATTCAATTTGACATGATAATAAAAGGGAATATTTTAGTGGAAGAAGATGAGATGTTGGTTATAGGATACAAAGTTTCTGTTAGATAGGATGAATAAATTCTGGGCATCTATTTACTCGATGGTGGTTATAGTTAATAATGTATACTTGAAAATTACTGTTACTGGGTCTGAAATGTATGTGAGGTGATTGGTGTTAATTAGATGTATGTGTGTACGTTTATCAGAATGTCATGTTGTATACTGTAAATATATGCAACTTTTTTGTCAGTTATTCCCTAATAAAGCTGCTGAAAAAGGAGAAAATGGGGATATTTTCTTTTCTTAAATCCATATATTACCTAGAAATAACTGGTATCGTAAATTTATTAATCATTTAGAAGAAGGCTTCAGAATACCTTAATTTTCACTAGTTTTGTAAAAACAATCTTAATCTTGTGTTTGGAATTCCGGATAGTGTGGTGGAAAACCCTCTGCAATAACTCACTTCTTAACTTGGCCGCTAACTTGATGTTATAGAAAGTACCAAATCTAGTACCTTGTACCAAATTTAGACGTCTATGAGGGAAACTGATAATTTTAATTTTAAAGGTACTGATTTTAGACTGTTGTCTTACATTAAGCCCAAACCTAACTGATGTGATTGAAAAAGACTTCATCTCTGAGGGATTTGTATAGCTATGCGGCACTTTACATTTATATGAGGTAGAGTTGTTAGAGGGAGATGAATAGACATGATCTACAGCTCAAGATAGAGCAGTGCTTTTACAAAACTACCAGTTTTATAGCAACAGAAGTCATACTGTTGCCAAATAATTGACTTTCATGTTCATTTTTACACATTTCTTTTTAACTGTTGAGTTCATTGTGTTTCTCATCATTTTATTTTCTGTGTTGCTTACATTGGAGGTATTAGTACTATGCCAAGAATTCATTTTATGGTTGCTCTTCAAGAAGTTTTTCTTAAAGCAGGGTGGTAAGGCACTCAGCCATTGATAACTAGAGAGCAATTAGAGAAAATGTGTCTGTGTTAATATAGTCACTACAGCTTTACGTGAGACTTACTTTCATTCATTGCAGCAAGGGTAATAATCGGGAGACTTCCTAAAGTCATAATCCACATTCTCTTTAACCCTGATGATAGGTCTTTTAGTTCTAAGAGTCCCTCTGTTGTGTGAATTTGTTTCTTCAGATACTTGAAGGCTTTCACATCATCCCTTTGTCCTAAAGTAATTATTCTATTTTGCTGAGTATTCACTTACTCATTTGATAACTACTTACTAAATACACGCAATGTGTTTTGCTTAGTACTAAGGATATTATATTCAAATGCATGTAGTTTAGTCTCAAAGAAATTGCAGTCAGATAAGTAAACAAGCAATTATAAAAAGTTACAGAAGATAACATTAACTTAAAAAAAGTCAATTAATGTTAAGTAAAAAGAGCATTCATTTTAGATTTTTTTTTTTTTTATTTGAAAGAGAATAAAACAAAAGGGGGCAGTACAGAGCAGATCAGAACAGGACAACATAGGACAACTTTACATTCAGTCAACTGGACATCAACAGTAGCTAACACCATATCTCTTACTCTGCTATAGTTGAGCATAGTTTCAAATACAATAATATCAAACATAACACAATAGTATAAAGCCATGCATAGAGGGAAAGAATTACAGGGCTTTCTGAACCAAATAACAGAAAATGTTCAATGGGTACTGTAATATCTCATTTTTGATAAAAAAGAAAAAAATTTGTTTGAGCTATCACACATATTCAAATTCCAATAAGACACAATATGATAGATAGAACCAATGGTAGTAGAACAAAAAAAAAAGCATGGTAGGACTTCTAAGAAGGATGATATTAAATCAACCATAGCTGTCATAATGGATTTTAGATTTTGTTGATGTACTTTCAAATCCTGGTTCAGTTACTTAAGAGCCATGTGACTTTGAGTTAACCTCAGTGACACTTGCAAAGTGGTTCTAAATTTTAGAAGTAAATACATGTGAAGTACTTCCTAGAGCCTGCTAAATACATAGTTTCTTCCTTTTTCCTAAATCATACTTCCTCAAATTGTTGTAATTTCAAAGCTTATAAACAGATTGTTTTTCTGGCAGCTAATTCACAAGAAATGTGAGAAGAATATGCAGCTGTCTTTGAAGTCACTTTTTGAACACACCGCCCTATTTGCAAATTAGTTTTATAATTGTCATAAAATTTACCCAAAATTCCATTAAGATATTGACCATAAAACTATTATCTGAGGAACTTATAAAATTGCTTATAAAATGTACTATTAGTAATTTTGAAATCACTGATCTTAAATTTATCTACTTCAGAGGAAATACTTGTTTTCTTACCTCTCCCCTTGTAGTTTAGCATATTAGTTGCTTTTAAAATTGTGGTTTATATTGAGGTTGACGTTTATAAGCTTATTTACTGGTGTTCAAAAAGCATTTAAGTAAATCTTCCATCAGTACAATAAATATATCTTCTTAAGATGTATTATTGTAATTTGAATTTTGTTTGTGTGAAGAATTTTTTTTCCACATTGTCTTTATTTTTGGAGGGGACTGGGAATCAAACTCGGGACCTCACACTTGCCAGGTAGGTTTTGTCTCACTGAGCTATATATCTCTGGCCTGTGTGAAGAATTTTAAAACTACAATATTTAGGAAATAATATAGTTTCATTTTCAAATTTGATAGCCAGAAGTTGCTTTTAACTGAAAATAATTTTTATTCCTTTGAAATTAATTTATTCCTTTGAAATTTAACTGAAAATAATTTTTATTCCTTTGAAATTATGCTAGAAGTAGCATAACTGCTTCTAGAAATAGAAACTGAAATTTGTATAATCAACATAATTTGTAATTCTTCAAAACTTTAGTGGTTGGTATTTCATGTCAGAATATTGCAGTTTAGATGTTATAAATATTCCAGTATGTGACTGATCTTTCCAGTTTTGCTATACTTTATATAATAAGAACTGTTTCAGATTTATTAATTCTGCTTATAATTGTACCTTACAAATACCTTACAAATAAGACTGGCTAATATTACTCCTTATAAGAAGCATAAACACAAATATAATAGAATATAGACCTTTTAAAAATATTTTATAGAGAGCTCATTTTAAGTCATAAACGGAAATAGTAATCAAACAGCTACTTTCTTCTAAAAGAAAACAGTGAACAGAGTGAGGAAGGGTTAGGGATGAAGAAGTCTGAAGTGCTGCTGTGAACAGCACAGTGACAGTGTGTGATAGCATAAGAATGGACGTGTTCTCCCTACTGAATTAGACAAATGTGCTCACAGAAGGAACTAGGGACAGTGCTCTGAGGACAGGAGCCATTGTCACACAACCCTGCCCGGTTCAGGAGAGTAATGGTGCATCTGCTTTCTGTTGCTGTTGTTGCTTAACCTTCTGGTGGGTATGTTACTGTTTCTGGGGCTCTTCCTTTGTGAGTGCTCACTCATACTGTGTTCTTTATCCTGGTTGTGCCAGATTGTGTGTTGGCAAGTCATTTGCTGTTCATGGTTTCAGCGCCTTGGCTGATGGACATGGATTTCCTGAAAACTGTGAATGACTGTCCCTCCTTCAGCCTCCCCATTGTGTCTCCCTCTGTCCCACTCCAAATTCATTACAGACAATTGAACTCTACAGGTTTTGTTTTGATTTTGTCTTTATTATTTTTCTCTATAGCAAAACTCTTTTTACCTTCATCTCCACTTCCAATAGCAAAATTACACGTATCGGAACTCCTTTTATACTCTTTCTTTTGGAGAGCTATCTCTGTCTTAAGCAAATCTCTTGTTTTAAAACATTAATGCCAAGACAGACATTCTTTGATTAATGTGGTAAATTTTCAGTGAATTTTGTAAGCTTTATAGTAATGTGCTCCGTGGTTTTATAGGGTGACAGTGAAGTACATGAAATTAGTTGGATTGTAAGAGTAGTCAAATGTATTTTCTCCAAAACTACTACAGTATTTAAATCATACTACAGTGCTTATGTTCACTAAGTGCTACCAAATAGTGTAAAATGTAGCTAAATACAGGCGACTTTAGTCGCCCATCAATTTTCTTCTACTCTTTCTTTGTTAAGCTATATTGCTAGTACAACATTTAAATGACTTGCGTTTCGAGTTTTGTGTTGTTAAATGTGTCTCAAGTCTAAACTGTATAATATGTTACATTTTAGGTCAGAAGACATGTCTTCATCTACATGGCATCTTTCCTTACCTCTATGTGCCATATGATGGTTATGGACAGCAGCCAGAAAGTTATCTTTCTCAGATGGCATTCAGTATCGACAGAGCACTTAATGTGGCTTTAGGCAATCCATCTTCTACTGCTCAGCATGTGTTCAAAGTGTCATTAGTATCAGGAATGTAAGTATGTGATAATATCTTTTAAATTTTCTATTTATCTGTATTTCATTTATTGTAATTAGAGGAAAATATTTGAAATGCATTCTGTTTATATTTCTTCTATCTCCATTTTAATGGAACTGTGGTGAATATTTCGCTGAAACTTTTTAAAGTAAATTTTTATTGCAGTGAAAGATAAATGGTTAATAGTTTTTGTTTCAACCTACTCTATATCTACTTGTACAACTGCAGAAATTCATGTGATTCATTCGTATTTACTTTGAGCACTTCCTCTGTACCAGGCACTATTCTAGATAGTTATGTGTTAGCATTTCCATCACTGCAACAAATAACGTGACATGATCAACTTACAAAGAGGAGGTTTTTCTAGGTCATAATTTAGAAGCCCCAGTCCATGATCAGTTGGCTTCATTGTTTTGTGCCTATGATGAGACAGTCCATCATTGTGGGACCACGTGATACAATAGAGCCACTCACTTCATTGCCAGAAAGCAATGGAAAGGAAAAGAACCAGACTGGGATCCCACAGTCCTCTCTGATGTCATGCTTCTAGTGAAATTTAAAGACTTCCTACTGGGCCCTAACCTCTTAAATGTTTCACCATCTATCTGTAGTGCCATCCTAGGGACTAAGCCTTTATACATAGGCCTCTGGTATTCAAGATCTAAACTCTAGCACTTGGGATATATTGGTGAACAAAACTATGATGTATGCCCTGTGGAAGTTAAATTCTACTAGTGGAAAACATAATAACCAGTATACATAAAATAAGTTCATTTGCTACATGGTAATTGCTGCTATAGAAGCAAATTAGATGGAGAGTGAGATAAAGATCAGTGGTATAGAATGGAGATGTGAACTAGTGGTCCTTTTAGGTAAACAGGAAAAGTCTCACTGACAAAGATCTGAAGGAAGTAAATGAGTAGAAACAGCATGGAAGCTGGGTGGCTGAACTGGAGAATTAAAGGGAGAATAGGACAAAAGGTTAGATGAGAGACTGGAGATCATTTGAGTCAATGGTTCTCAAAGTGTAGCATCCATGCTTTGGTTTCTAGTGCCACCAACTTTAACTTTACTTGGTGTGACAACTTGGACAGTGTAGTTTGCAGGTCTCCAAATACATGGTATATAATTAAATAACAGCCTCTGTGAGTGCATGCCAAAATTGAATCCATCACTCGTGTGAACTGAAACTGCTTTCCACCGGCTGCTCTGAGCCAGTAGCTACTTACGGCAAGAACACTCCCAGGTCTGTTGTTGAGAAACTTGAGGACTCTCCAATACCTTGTTATACACTTTAATTAGAATCTCACTGTAGTAAAAGAAGGTACACTACAGATCTTCTACTGCTCTCTTCTTCACTTGGAATCTGAGTAGTATCTGAGTTGTGCCAGTCTCTTACTGTCTTCTCTCATAGATTTTGTCCTAATAAATTTCTTGCACGTTTGCCGTTTACTCATCAGAGGACCTGACCTAGCACACCTGGAATCTAGATAAAAAAGTGTTCTTGTGTCCTGTCAGAGACCTACTGAATCAAAATCTCTGGTGATGGGGCCTAGAAATCTTGTGTTTTAGTGAACTTTTCTGACAAATATGATGTGTGCTAACATTGGAGCATCAGTGCAGGAAGTTTTTCTAGAACTCTGGATGTTACTCTGAGCTGTTACATGATTTTGAGTAGTGAATGTCTGACCTAAACTTGAGATTAATTTAGCAACGGTGTAGGAAGACAGAGATTGAAGTGGATATGAAGAGAAGTAGGGATCTGTTTCATCAATCTAGGTGATAAAATAGTGTCTTGAACTGAAGTAATATCCAGGGGAGTAGTATAGTAAGGTTCTAAATCTATCTTGAACATTGTCAGTAAGATTTGCTGTCTGATTGGATGAGGGTTTTGAGAGGAGTCAAGAATGACTACAAAGTGCTACCTCTGTGTTACTCAGAGTTTTGAGTCTAAACTGACAAAACACACTGGCAAGAAAGGACTGGTGCTCATACTGGACTGAGGGCTTTTCCTTTTTTTTTTTTTTTTTAAACGCCTGTATGAAATTCAAATGGGGATCTTAAATCTGTCTACTTTTCTCCACTTTTATCTATACTTTCCTCTGGAGCTGGACCTAAAGTATCCTTTAAATTTAATTTTCTTTCTTTGTTGTCCCACTTCAGATCAGTGAAAGTGCTGCTCTTACGCTTTAAATTGGATCTTTTTAAATTATTTGAAACCTTGGAAAAACTTCATATTGTTTATAGGATGAAGTTTCAGTAATAGCCTCTGTGATCTGACTCCTGTCTACCTCTGTAACTGTTTATTGTGTTCCATTCAAAAACACTAGTTTTCTTTCAGATCTTCTGAGATGCCAAGCTCTTTTTTACCTAAATTCTTTGTACACACAGTTGTTTTGGAGTGTTCAGCTTCTGTCCAGTCTTTCCAATCCTTGCTTTCTCCGGAGAAGTTTTTGTTGACTCCTTCATTTAAAAGGGGTGTTTTAAGTAGAGTATTAACATTTTTCTGTATCTTAGCACATTTACTTCCTTTAGCACTTAATATAGCTTGCAGTTACTTTTTCTTATTTCATTCTTTTTTCTCTGACTAGCATGTAAGATTTATGTGAAAAAGGCCATGTTCCTCTTGTTGATTCTTGTATCTCTACCACCTTTGTGCAGTGTTTGGCACTGAATTAGTCAGGATTCTTCAGGGAGATGGAACCAGTAAGATACGGATGGAGGTATGTGAGAAAGGATTTATTAGAGGAATTGCCTTACCTGATTATGGAAGCTGCAGAGTCCCACGCTAAAAATCATGTTAATAGTAAGGCTCATTCTAAGTCTGTTTCAGAACCAGGAAAGTTGATGGTGTAATTCTTGGTTTGAGGCTTAATGTATTTACCACAAGGCTGTAATTTTTATTTTTTGCTGCTAAGTGATTGGTACCACTGGTGGTACATAAATGACTATCCCACTAGGTAGCTTTTTATTAATTTAATTAGTAAGAACACTAATAAAAGTGATTAGATCCATTTGTATCACCAGTGGTACAAAACACCCAAAGGGAGTCATGCATTTACCACCAGTGGTTCAAGTTGGCAGGAATGTGTTAAGGCCTAAGAATCTGGGGGTCTACTCATGTAAGTCTTCAAGTCCAAACCTGGAAAGCCTGGAGTCCTGATTTGCATAGCAGAGAAAAGAGTCCCAGTTTCAGGAGAGAGAGCAAATCACTTTTTTTCCCTGCCTTTTTGTTGTTGTTGATCTACCCAGTTAGGTAGATAGGCTCACCAATGTGGAGTGCAGACTTTCCTGGCTCATTGACTCATACAGCAGCCTTCTCTAGAAATAGACTCACAGATACACAGAAGTAATGCTGTAGGTATTTGTAAATCTAGTGAAGTTGGCACTTTAAATTAAACATCCATCACAGGAACTTAAGTAGATCACAGATCAATAACTGTTTGGTTGAATAGATGAATGAAGTAAGGTTCACACCTGTTCCATGACAGCAATAATTATATTAGAAGTAGTCAACCTTTTAAATTTTTAAGAAATTATTGAGAGCTCCTAAGAACTTTGCTATGCATATTTCCATCTCATATTCGAATCTCTCAGTGAAATAGTCAATGATCTTTCTCTGTTTTTGGTGGATATTTGTTGAAGGCACTGCCACATATGTGAGTAGTTAAGTTACAGTTCTGGATATGTGGGTTAAAATGCAATTTTTTTGGTCTTTCTTGACTTAGCTGATTTTTTTTTTTGCCTTTTTTCTTATTTAGCTCCCTTTCTCCCTCACTTTTCATTCTTTCTGATTCCTTTTTTCTTTTACTATCCCTATTTCTTCAGTAGACATGGTTTCATCCAGCTACCAAGTTAAAATTTGTAGCAGGCTTAACTCCATTTTCCTAGACTATCATTATCTTAAAGCAGATTAGGAGATAGGACCCTGACCTTAGGTTCATTTCTGGTGTCCCTTGCCACTTAGCTACCAGAATTTTAGAGACTCTTCTTTAGATTCTCAATCCATCTAAATTAATTAGCTGAAATTTGTTTTCTTATCCTCCTTTCCCTTCCCATTGATAGCCTTAAAAATTGACCTACACGTTTATGCCAGAAGCAGCAGAAAACAAAGTATAGAATTTCTAGGCTATATTTTAGGGTAATTTATATATACTGAGAATAATTTATATATACTGCCTATCATAGGGAACAATAATTTTTAAGAGAGATTGGGTTTGGATTTAGCCATTTGTTTAAATGGCTAACTGTAGCCCTAGAGCCTTTTATTTCTCCTACAAACTCATACTTGTTTATGTATTGTTTCTAATTACATCACATTTTTGGCGGGGGTAAGGGGGACAGGCTCTTGCCTGTCAGTAAGTTTGGGATGGCCTCAAACTCACGGTGGTCTTCCAGCCTCAGCCTCCAAGTGCTGGGATTACAGGCATGTGCTAAGACACACAGCTAATTATGTCATTTTTGAAAGTGATGTTCTGTGTATCAGATACTAGTATAGTTCTTAGTCTCCTGAAATGATATGAGACCCAACATGTTTATGAGATGTGATTGAAATATATGGTGAATAATTAAACTTTTAAAATCTAGTATAGTAAAACATACTTTGCCATTAATGCCCCTCAAAATATTCCCCATCTCTTTGAACACACTTATCCTATCATTCTGGCCACTCTCTGAGCTGTTTGGAAAGTTCTCTTTTGTGTATTTATGAAATAGGATAAAAGAAATGGTGAATGGTGCTGCTGGGTGCCATCCAGTGGGAAGGCAGGCCTATAAAAACATCATTTTAAAACGTCACTGGGTCTGGCAGCATGCGACTGCTGGTTCCTCTCCAAAGTTGGAATGATCATGAAAGATAAATGTTTTGATTCAACTGAGATGTCAAGGCAGCCAGGACAGGACAACGGAAGACACTAAAGAGGACTTTTAAAGTGGCAAGAATAGTGAGACAAATGTGATTGAACTGTGTGTGTGGGGTATTTTGAGGGAGAGTGATGTCAGTGTGTCTTTTATTGTAATACATTTTAAAAAATTTTACTCATTTTTTAATTACACCTTATATTTCCTCTTGCACTGAAGATTTCTCTCCCTGTCATGTAATGTAGTCTTTTGCTTTTCCCTTTCCTTGTTCAAACTGATAACTTGAGAAAAATGCAGCCACAACGTAATTAATGTTCTTAACATAAGTCCATAGTCTTTTTTCAGTAAGTTTCTAGGCAGTTCCCACAGGATTTGTTTTGGATGTTATGTGTCAAATATGTCTCCTGTATAGATAGATGTATAGTTCTATCTATCACAAATCTGTAAATTGTCTTTGCTAATAAACTTTCAAAATTAATGATAAGCAGAACTAAGGACAGTGACTGTCAACAAAAAGTATTACTTTTCAACAGAAAAAAAGATTGTATCAGGTGATGCCTGACAGGTCTGTTCCTTTCATAGATAGATTGAAAAGCACCACTTTTTCACAAAGTGTATTTTATTTTTAATTGGCGAGTAGTACTTGTACTCATAGAAGTTATCATGTGACACTTGAATATATATATTCAGTTGTGCATAAAATCAGATCAGGGAAATTGGCATATCTGTCACCTCAGGCCTTTTCTCTATATTGAGAAAATCTAACAGTCTGCTATTTGGAAATATATGGTAATTGGTATCTATGGTCGCTCGATAGTGCAGTAGACAATTAGAAGTTATTCCTCCTATCCAGCTATACCTCTGTACCTATTATTTACCTTCTCTTTAGCCTTCCTTTCCACTGCTCTTCCCAGGCTCTGATCACCACTGTTGTGTTCTTTATATACCCAGTAGTGGGGTTGCTGAATCATATGATAGATCTATTTCTAGTTTTTAGAGGAATCTCCATACTGATTTCTGAAATGGCTATACTAATTTGCTTCCCAACAGCAGTGTATGGGAATTTCATTGTGATTTTGATTTGCATTTCTTTGATGATTGGTGATAGTGAATTTTTTTCTTATACTTATTTGTCATATGCATAATGAATGTCTTGAGACCTGTCTCTTCATTTATATCATTTGCTTATTTTTTAAGTAGATTGTTTGGATTGCTTTTGGTTTTTGCTATTGAGTTGTTTGCGTTCCATATATATTCTGTTTTTGTGGTACTGGGGATTGAACTCAGGGCCTTGTGCATGCTAGACAAGCACTGTACCACTGAACTACATCCCCAGCCCTTCACATGAATTTGGATATTAATTCCTTGTCAGATGAATAGCTTACAATTATTTTTCCCATTGTATAGGTTGTCTTATCATGTTATTGTTCGTTGTGCAGGAGTCTTTTAGTTTGATGTAATCCTATTTGTTAATACTTGATTTTATTGCATGTGCGACTGGGATCTTAAAAAATCTTTTCCCAGACAAGTATCCTGATGTATTTCTTCTGTATTTTCTTGTTTCCTCGTTTTAGGTCTTACATTTAAGTTTTGATCCATTGTAATTGATTTTTATATGATGAAATAGGAGTCTAGTTACTTTTGCATGTGAAAATCTTTTTCCCATCATCACTTATTGAAGAAATTTTGCTTTCTCCAATGTGTATGCTTGCTGCCTTTGTCAGAAATAAATTGGCTATCACTATGTGGGTTTGTTTCTGAGATCTTTATTCTGTTTCTTTGGGTGTATGTGTATTTGCCAGTACCACCATTTTGGTTACTGTAGTTTTCTTGGATTTTATTAAGAGCTCCAAATTTGAATTCATGATCAATTTGTTTTTGAATTAGCAAATTAATGTTTTTTGGTACCAGAGATCAAACTCACGACCTCGCATTTGCCACGCAGACACTTATACTGCTGAGCTAAATCCCCGGCCCCACAAATTAATGCTTTAAAATAATAATAATGTTGACTCGTCAGCCTTTGATGAACAAATCTCATAACACTCTTAATTCCTGTCTCAGTTCCCTGTTTTCCCATTCCCAGTTAGCATTTATTGGATGACCATTGGGAAGTAGGATATAAGATGCTGAGGGGAAAGGTTCCCCATAACATGGAAGAGAAGAATCACAGTCTTATTAACCCTGAAGTAATTATTAGGTTATTTTTTTTTTTTTTTTTACAATAGTAGGGATTGATTCATGGCCTTGTGCATGGTAGTCAAGTCCTCTGTCACTGAGCTACATCTGTAGACCTTTTTTTATTTGTTTATTTTGATACTGAGTTTTCACTGAGTTTCCCAGGCAGGCTTCAAACATGATCCTCCAGCCTTTACTTTTCAAGTAGATGAGATTATAGGCATGAGCCACCATGCCTGGTTAGTTGTATGTTTAAGCCTCCAGCTTTGTTCTTTTGCTTTGAGTATTCTAAGTCTTTTGTGGTTCCCTGGAAATTTTAGGAGTGTCTTTCCTATGTCTATGAAGAATGTCTTCGGGGTTATGATAGGAATTACACTGAATGTATAGTTCACTTTGGGTAGTGTGGACATTTTAGCAGTCTTCGTTTTCTGATCCGTGGACATGGGAGGTATGTGTGTGCGCATGCACGTGCACGTCCTCTTCAGTTTTTTCATCAGTGTTTTGTAATTGTCTTTGTAGAGATCACTCATTTCATTCCTAGGATTTTAAAATTATTAATGTGTAGCTATGGTGAGATTATCTTCGTTTCTAACAGTTCTTTGGCAGACTCTTTAGGTATTTTATTCATAAAGTTGTGTCCTTGCAAGTTAAGACTAATATGACTTCCAATTTGGATCCCTTTATTTTTTTCTCCTATTTTGCTACTCTGACTAACACTTTCAGTACTGTATTGTGGTGAGAGTAGACATCTTTCTCTTGTTTAGAGAAATGATTTTAACATTTCTGCATTTCAGAATGATGGAGCCTGTAGGTTTGTCAATACAGCATACAGCCCTTAATATCTTGAGGAACACTCCTTCCATACCTAATTTTTGAAGGTTTTGTCATAAGGGAAGTTGTTTTATCTGTACTTTTTTTTATCTGTTAAGATCCTAAACTTTTATTTTTCATTCTGTTTGTGTGACTTTTTGTCTGTTGAACCATTCTTGTATCCATGGAATAAAACCCACTTGATTATGGTGTATGATTTTTTTTTTGTTTTTTGTTTTTTTGGGGTTTTTTTGAGACAGGCTCTCATTATGTAGTGCAGGGTATCCTTGAACTCACTATGTAGGCCATGGTGGCCTCGAACTCACAGAGATCCTGCCTCAGCCTCCTGAGTATGCCACCATGCCTGGCAAAAGGCTGGTGTATAATCTTTTGGATGTACTGTTGGATTTGATTCACTGTTATTTTTTTGAGAAATTTTGCATATTCATCAGGGGTATTGGTCCTTAGTTTGTTATTGTTATATCCTTATCTAGTTTTAGTATCAGGGTAATTTGCTGGCCTTGGAAGATGAGTATGAGAGGGTTGCCTAATTTTCAATACTTTGGCATATTTTGAGAAGAATTGGCATCAGTTCTTCTTTTAAAGTCCAGTAAAATTCAGCAGTGAATCCATCTATCTGGTCCTGAGGTTTTTTTTTTTTTTTTGAAATACTTTTTATTGCTGATTCAGTCTTGTCAGCAGTCATTACTGATCTGTTTAGGTTTTCTCTGTCCTCATGGTTCAGTTTTGGTAGGTTATTATGTGCCAAGGAATAGACCCATTTCTTCTAGTATGTCTGATTTTCTGGCAAATAGTTGTTTATAGGGTCCATAATGAACCTTTGTATCTCTTTGATACCAATTATAGTATTTCCTTTTTTATCTTTGATTTTATACTTGATTCTTCTGTTTTTCTTGGTTAAGTCTAGTCAAAGAGTATTGATTTTATCTTTTTTAAAAGCCAGTTCATCATTTCTGTTTTCTTGGGTTTTTTTTGTTTTGTTTTGTTTTTTTATAGGAGGTAATTCTTGGTACCTATTTCATTACTTCTGTGGTTCTTGTTATTTCTTTCATTTTACTTATTTTGGATTTGGTTTGTTCTTTTCTATGTCCTTCAGTTGCAGAATTAGGTTGTTTCTTTTAAATCTTTTTAAGTGAAAACAAGTACTGCTATTTCCTGTAACTGCTGTTTTTGCTGTATTCTGTAGATCTTCTTCTTCCTCTTCCTCTTTCTGTTCCCCTTCATCTTCCTCCTCTTCATTTTGGTGTCAGGGATCAAACTCATGACCTTGTATTTGCCAGGCGGGTGCTTGTGCCAGTGAGCTAAATCCCTAGCCATAGATTTTCATGTATTGTATTTTACTTATTTCTACGTTTTATATTTTAATATTTCAAGAAATTTTTAAATTTCTTTTTGATTTTTTTCATTGACCTATTGGTTATTCAAGAGAATATACTTTAGTTTCTATAATTATGCAATTTCTAACTTCTCCATTGATTTCTAGTTTTATTCTGTTATGGTCAGAAAAAATACATGATACACTTTTGACCTTTCAAATTATTGAGATATATTTTGGAGCCTAACATGGTCTATCCTGGAGAATGTTGCATTTGCCAATGAGAAGAATGTATATCTTCAGCTGTTGAATGAAATACTGTATAAATGTCTGTTAGGTCCACTTTCTTGTATTATGGTTTAATTGTAATGTTTCTGGGTTTTTTTTTTTTTTAATGTGAATATTCTGTCCAGTGATGTAAGTGAGAAGTTCAAGTCTCTAATTATAAAATCTGCCTTTCCTTTTAGATCTATTATTGCTTGCTTTATATAATTGGTTGTTCCAGTATTGGGTGCATATTTGTTCCCAACATATGTGTTATTTTTTCTTGCTGAATGGATCCTTTTATCATTTTCTAGTGATCTTGTTTGTCCCCTTTTGCAGTTTTTTATTTTAAATTATTTTATTTATCATATCTGCTCTCTTCTGCTTTTCATTTGTATCATCTGTTTTTATTTTCAGTTTCAGCCTGTGTGTCTTTACTGGTGAATGCAGTTTTTTCTAGGCAGTGTATTATTGAGACTAGTCTTTTTTATTCTTTAGTCATTCTGTATCTTTTACTTAAGGAATATAATCTACATATATTCAAGATGGTCATTGATAAATATATACCCCTTGCATTTTATAAAGTTTTTCTTTTTGTCCTTTGCTTGTTTCTTCCTCTCTTGTTCTTTGTTGCTTTTTGTACTTATTAGGCGCTATTCTCTTTCTTGTATATTGCTTGACTGTTAATTTTTGTATTTTGTATACTTTCATGACAGTAGTTATTGTTCTTTCATGTCAGCATAGAATTCCCTTAAATATTTACTGTGGTGCCTATAGCAGTGGCAATGAGTTTCCTCAGTTTTTGCTTGTCCTGAGAAGTATTTCTCCTTCATTTCTGCAAACAACTTTGTTGAATAAAGTATTCTTGGTTAGCAATTTTTTTCTTTCAGGCCTCTGAACATATCATCCCATTCTATCTTGAACTAAAAAGTTTCTGTTACACAGAATACCTCCAAAAACTCCCAACTCCACCAAAACTGATCCATGGGGCATGGATGAGGAGAAACTCAAGAACAAAACAACAGAATTATATAAAGTGATTAAAAAGGAAATAGCAACAACAAAACAGATCAGTAAGGTAGAGCAAGCTGAAACATGGTATAACTAAACAGATAATGGGCTTTTTAAGCAGAAGGAGGAAAAGAAAATGCTCTAAAGGATATAACTGCATGTATGTTTAAGTGTGTAGGATTGATAACCGTATTACTAAGTTTTTGTTGGATCATCAAACAGAACTGTTTGCAGCCTCACTGTTTGAATGTCCACTTCATATGGTTTAATTTTATAACATGAACAGCTATTTCTAAGAGGACAATATGTAATTTATCAACTAGTGATTTCTTACTGTTTTTTTGAAATTCTGTATTATTTCTACCCTTTTTTCTGTTTTACTTTTTTTTCTCTTTAAATAAAATTTTAAAAAAAGAAAAAAGTTTCTGTTATGGAGTCTACTATTATTCTAATGATAATTCTCTTATATGTGACTTGCTATTATTCCTTTGCTATTTTTAGAATCTTTTATCTCTGTGTTTTGACTGTTGCTGTATACAGATTTTCCCCCCCTCTTTTTCTTTTTTTGGTACTGGGAATCAAACCCAGGAATGATAATTTGTTTGCAAGTCTTTTTGAGCAAATCTGTTTGAGGGCCTTTGTGCTTCTTGAACCCAGATATCCATATCTTTTGTATAATAGAAAGTTTTATTTTGTTGATTACTTTTTTGGTATGCATTTGCCCTTCTCTTCTGCTTCTGAAATGTCCAAGAGTCGAGAAGGGGAGGGGGATGTAAAAAAAAATTAAGATGTACCTGTACCAAACACTCATGATGAATGTAGTCATTGTATGTCAAAAACATGAGCTAAAAGTAAAAATGTTAAAAAGAATAGGAAAACTGGAACAGGGAGTCTAGAGATGGAGGTTGGTAAGTGAGATGGGAGAAGGGGGATAAAAGAATCAAGAATTGTTAAGTACGTTTGCCTACTCCCTAAGATGAGTGTAAACTTTTATATACTGCAAACGTGTTAATAGAATAAAATTTTAAAAATAATTTCATAATTGTCAAAAACTTCGCTTTTATTTTAAAAAATGACTAGGTTATTTGAAAAGATATGTCTGAAAGCTCAAAAATTCTTTCTCGTACATGTTCAGTTTTCTTGAGGCTCTCAGCCATATTTTTATTTCATTCATTGAGTTTTTAGCTCCAATATTTCTGGTTACTTTTTCATGATTTCTCTTTGCTCAATTTTTCACTCATATCATAGTTTTGCGTCCTAACTTTCTTTTTCCCTCTCTCCCTCTTCTCTTCTCTTCTCTTCTCTTCTCTTCTCTTCTCTTCTCTTCTCTTCTCTTTCTTTCTTTTGTCCTTTTGAGACAGAGTTTTGCTGTGCGGTTCAGGCTGTTCAGTTTGGGATTTCAGGCTTGAACTCATGGCGATCCTCCTGCCTCAGCCTCTGGAGTGCTGAGATTACAAGTGTGTATCACCATGCCTGGCCTTAGTTTTCTTTTATTGTCTGTATGCTCTTGTATCTCATCAAGAATCCTTAAAATCATTTTTCTAAGTCTTTGTAAGGTAATTTGTCCATTTCTTTTTCTTTGTAGTCTGTTGTAAATAATTACTGTGTTCTTTAAAAGTGTCCTGTAAATTCGTTTTTTGCTGCTTCCCTATGTTAGTATTGCATATCAGGTAGTTTCCTTATCATTTTATGGAGTAACTTTTACTAAAAGACTTTCTGTTGCTGTTGAGTTTGGGCTGGATATGATAATGTTGGCTTTGGTTATAAGTGGGCACTTGAGTGACTGTGTAGCTTCTGTAAGTGCAAATCAGTGTTAGCAATGTCTCTATCAGTTGCCTAGGCTGTAGGGCTTGTGAGATTGCACTGCTAGCTAAGGGGCAACTCCTTGGGGATGTGACGTTTGCTGGTAGTAGTTCTGGGGATTGTGTGCCTGTTTCTGTGGGTTAAGTTAGGTCAGGGCCACTCCAGTCCCCAGCTAGATGTGGCACAGAGAGCCTTGTAATGGGGGTGAATGTTGTCAGTGTCTAAGGCAGTGATGGCAAACCTTTTAGAGCTGTCAGTGATAAACAGCCTGCTGTGACATTTGTGCCATAGGTTTGACACTAGCGGTCCTAAGAGCTGTGTAGGAGTCAGGCTGTACCAAATTCTTGTCAATGCCCAAGAGCTCCAGTGGTGATTTTATGGGACTGCTAGGGATTAACCTGATCAGAGAGGTCTGCCCAGGTTTTTCTTAAGTCTCAGGGCTGTGGGTGTGGCCAAGCATCTGCTCAAGCTCCCTGCAAGCCAAGCTTCTGAGAACAGGCTGTTTAAATATTACTTTGAGGCATGGGAGAATTGCCCTGACCACCTGGGTGCTTTCTAGGGACTATAGTAGGCCAAACCGCTCAGGAAATACTACTGCCTATTTCCAGGGCATTATAGGTAGTGGGTAAGAGCACTTCTTTAATAGAGTCATGATTGAGATTGAGGCAGAAATAGTCTGCTGCTCCTTTTTTTTAAAGTAATATTTTAAAATCTTTAGTATTTCATAGTTTAACCTCTGGTAAGTTTAATTGGAAGTTCTTATTTTTTTTCTTAGATATTACTAAATATAAGTAAGACTGAATTATATAGAAAAGACTGAATTAGATCAACCAAAGCTAATTAGGGACATAAATTGTATTTAATCTCTGAATAATAGAAATAATTTAAAATATCTTTTTTTTATATTTCAGGCCTTTTTATGGTTATCACGAGAAGGAAAGACACTTTATGAAGATCTATCTTTACAATCCTGCAATGGTAAAAAGGTACAAAGTTGAATGAAACCAAAATGTGAATTAAATGTCACATAATTATTTTAGTAAAAAGCTGGAAAAAGGTTTTATATAGTTTGTATCATTATTAAAGAGAAGGTCATAAAATATGTACACAGATATATAGAGAGGCCCATGGCTTAGACTCTACAGAAGACATTTGAAAATATGGGGGGACCTCTGTTTATAGGCCATCTGCTTCTTTCTTATCTTAGATATAGAGAGTTTATAGAAGCAAGTAAGGAGAGATAGTTTCCTCATGTCATAGTGCCCTGTTGGACAGACCAGAGGTTCAGTACTAGAGATAAACTTCCCTCTTAATTTAAAAGCAAGGAGAAATTTATGAAAGTAAGACTAGAATGTGAAGGCTTTCTGTTACTCCTGTTTACTCTGATTTCTATTAAAGTGTAGTAGAATTTTATATCCTCTGTTTTTTGGTGGCTTTGGTGGTTTTTTCTTCCCTAGTCTTTCTGCCTATAGCTTATCATCTAAATCGCCCTAAAGCTCAGGTTATTAAGAACAGGAAGAATGAATTTACAGATTTCATTATCCTTTCAGATTCATAAGAATTTTGTTGTGTGTTGACAAGGTATGATAAATGTGGCTTTGGAGGAGTGCTAAGTATTTTTTTTTAAAATAGATCCTTCTCTGCTAGTAAGCAGTAGATTCTGAATGTTGACCACTTAAGACAAGAAATGAATGAATTTCTCTAGAATGAGTTAAGGAACTGTGAGAGCCACAGCTACCAAGCACATAAAGTAGACTCTGGATTGAACCAATTGAGTACAGTACTCCATTGAAGTTTAGCCCTAATCCCAGTAGTTGCTTTCTTCAGGCATAATCAGTGAAAATTAGTTCCCCTACAGACTCCCCGACTTTACCAAAATAGCTTCTTTCACATGAAGTGCCAAAATGATTATTCTCCTGTCTATGGAGAATAGTCACTTTCTGATATGTATGGGGTAAACATCAATCCCTGTGAATTCTATCATCTCACACACACCCTGTGGTAGGAAATAAATGTCAGTCATTTTTCTCTTTCTTATCCATAAGTTGTATTTGAATAGAAATGATGTATATTATATATGTTTTTTATAAATAGCCTACAGTCTAAAATCTACTTATAGTATGAATATAATCCATTTTTCTTTTCACAACTGTAATAATTAAATACTTAATTATGCCCAGTAACTTTGCTTAAATTATGTAGTCAGTTTGTCCCGTGCCTATCTGGAAATTCTTAGTTTATTAATGATTGATTCATTTATTCATTTTTTCCAAATATTTATAGAGTACCTACATTATTTGATGTTGCTGGGTGAATAAAGTTGGCATTGTCCTGCCTTCAGAGAACTTGCTCTCACCACTGACTTAGAGTAGGAAGGACACACTGTGGATTTCACTGTTCTTTCAGATGCACAAGCGTTTTCACTGTATGTGGTGATAGACTAAAGTAAAAGTAGGTTTGGAGGAATTGTTTTTTTCAGGCTAAGAATTGTTTTTTTCAGAAGATGCTCTGCCAGTAGGTACTGGGTAGAAAAATAGAAACAAAACAAACAACTCAAAGCACAGAACCAAAAATCGTGATACATTACAGTGAAGAAAAAGAATGTTATTCTAAAAGAAAATACTTTTTCCTGTTATTTATTATAACATTTAACTCTAATACAGTGTTAAGAGTCTAGGCTTTAAAGTCAGTGGCCTGCATTCAATATCTGGCTCTGCTATCTCCTAGCTAGATGACTTTAGGCAAGATTTTTAATCTCTATGCTTTAGGTTCCTCATCTTTAAATAGGGCTAATACTGATATACATATTTCTGATGATTCAGTGAGTTGATATCTGTAAATCACTTAGATTATAAGTGTCATGTAAATGTTAGCTGTAGTGTACATGTAAAGTGTTATTACAGTGAATCTCATCATCATTCTTAACTTCTCTAGAAACAGTCACTTCTGAGAATTTGGTAGGTGTCCTGTTTTTTATACATACAGGTATACATATGACATGTGATGTGTACATACCTTCTTTTTAAAATTTCCATATACAATTCGTATCATACTAGAATACAGATTTTTGTCTGCTGAATTCCCAGTGTCTAGAATAGCACGTCACATTGTAATGAGTGAATGTTTGTTGAATGAATGGCTGGATGAACACTATAGACATCATTTGGGAACTAGCCACTTCATTCCTTGATCTCTCAGTATCCCTTTGGTATCTGGGAAGAACTGGTTTCACCTATTGCTGAAATTCAGGTTTAGCACATTTAGATCCTTTTTGGGTTGGTGTTTTCCGTTTTTTTTTTTTTGGTGCTGGGGATCAAATTCATAACTGCGCACTTGCTTGCAAGGCACACACTTATGCCACTGAGCCAAATCCCCAGCCTTGTTTTTTGACTCTGTCTATGAGTTATTTCACTCTGTCTCTAAGAATGTTCAACTTCTTTGACCCCACTATCACTGCCTCATTTTGTATACCATCTCTTTCCTTTCTATCTTCTATTCTTTATCCTCTTAACTCTTTTGTTTGCTAGGTGAAGCAATCTGGATCCATTTATTTTTTTGCTACTAAGCCCTGGTTTCTGATCACTACAAGAGAAAAAAAATAATCAGAAGTTGGCATTACTACATATTTATGGTTTTCAGCTTTGCCTGGACCTTTCTTTGCCCTGTTGCATGTCTACTTTTTCTTGTTAGTATTTCCTTACTACTCTTTACCCTCTTCACTTAATCATTAAGTCCCTCTTAAGACCTTGCTTCTTACTTTATTAAAATGAAATAGAACTTATCACTTTGGAGCGGTGGTTCTGGAAGCATGAAAATTCCTGGAACCTTCCAGAGGATCCATATGGTCAAAATTATGTGGATAAAATGATAAGATGTGGTTTGCCTTTTTCTTTTTTTTTTTTTTTTTGGTTTGCCTTTTTCATTGTGTTCACTGATAGTTGGTAAAACCTATGACATGTTAAAAAAAAACAACTGATGACATGTTAACTAAAGTCAGGGTAATGGCATTAAAGTAGCAATCATATTTTTCTACCACTAAACACAGGTTAGAAAACAGCAAAAAGCCAGTTTTTAGTGAGAATATCATGGAAAAGCAGAAGTTGTTAATTTTATTGGATCTTGATCCTGGGATATGCATCTTTGGCATTTTTATATGCCAAAATTGAATTTCGGCATTTTTATATGCCAAAATTGAAAGTAAGCATAAAACACATCTGTGTGCTGAAGTACTATGATTACTAGCCATTTCTTTTTAAATGGAACATCATTTTACTTGAAAGAACAACTAATATAAAGTTCTAATGATTTGCATATTTGGCAGATAATATCTCAAAAATGCATACAGTTGACCTGTAAATTCAAGGAAAACAACTCATAGTATTTGTTGCTGCTGATAAGATTTGAATTTTCAAGCCAGGTGTGTTAGACATGTAGGCAGGAGTGTCACTCAGTTTGAGGCCAGCTGGGGCTACATAGTGAGTTGAAGGCTAGAATGAACCACATAGTGAGACCCTGTCTCAAAAAAAAAAAAAAAATAGAAAAAAAAAAAAGAAAAAGAAAAATATTATTGTTTAGAGAAGATTTAAAAGATCTGTGTAACTTAGCATAGCATATCTGTTTTCACAGTGACCTCTATATGGTGTGAGAAAATGAGTATGTTGGTAAAAGAAAGTATTTAATATGCCAGATAGACCCAGATTCTTAATGTAATGGAATATGAAATTTCATCAGTTCGGCTTTATATTTCAGGTTGCAGCAACCTTTAAGAAACCAACTTTCTATCTAGTAGCTAAGAAGAATATTGACAATTATCTGGGAGGCTATTATATTACTCTTTGTTTTTCCAACAACATGTCTGTGATTTTTTTCTTCATGTTTCACCCAAAACAATATATTGCAACAAATTGAGCAGAAACAGATGTTGAGAGCCCAGCTGTCTTCTGTTAAAAGATTTGTATATATATATGTATATATTTATATATCTATATTTATATGTATATATATACATATATATATGGATAGATCAGTGCCTCTTATCTTACCAAATTGTTTTTGTTTGGAAAATACAGTTGTTTTTTATACACATGTTATTTATGGCAGCAATCAGTGTATTTTTAAACTAGTAAATGAGTTTCTTAAAATTTCTTTTTAATTTTTAATATGATAAATATCAGTAGATATAAATCACATAAACAATAGCTCTTTGGTGTTCTCAGTAATTCTTCAAGAATGAAAGAGTGCTAGAACCAAAGTAGTTTGAAACCCACTGGAATAAAGTTCTTCTGATTTCCTGACAAGGACCCTTAAATTTTTTTGCATATATTCTCTTTCCTCCTGCCTATTGAGTGTGATTACCCCACCCTATCTGTGAGGTTCAAGATCAGTCATTTTTGATCTTTTCAAGGACCTATTCCATCAGTTATCCCCATTTCCCTTCCTCACAATATCTAAATTGTAACAAAACGGATGATCGTAGACACACATTCATACTCATAGCTTTTCCTGAAGGATTTGTCTATATTTTGTGTATCCAGTTTCTCATGTCTTATGCACCCTTTAGTTAACACTGATATGACTTGTTACCCCCAACTATTCCAATGAAATAGCTTTCACTAATGACCACTGTATTGCTAAATCAAATTTGTTGACCTTTTTGACTTTGTGGAAATCTTAATGAAGACCTCAAATAAGCTCAAATGTTCACTTTTGTGATATAAACCTCCATTTAGTTTTTCTCCTGTCTGATTATTCATGTTTCTGCTGCTTTGCTGATTCTTAAGGTTCTTAAGGTTCTATCTTAAGCATTCATCTTTTTCCTCTATACCTTCTCCTTTCTCTGCAGCCTTATTTACTCCCATACATCCATTTTTGTTTTCTTAATCTTTGTGCATTTGACTTCCAGTGTATATCAGTAGCCTAAATTTTCCTCCAGAGCTCCTGATGAATATATCAAACCATCTGTTGGATAAATAGGACAGCCCTGTGTTAAAAGAGTGAAGACTCCAAAGAACACGTGATTTGAACTTTAGCTCTTCTAATTTTTATTTGTGTGATTTTTTGCTTAATTTTGAAAATCTAAGGTTTAATTTTTCTAATAGTACTATGACTTGTAGTGAGAATTACTTGAGAATAAGTAACCATTTAAAACACTTGCGCAGTGTACAGTACATAGTGCTAAAAAGAAGTTAGCTGTTTCTGCCTGTTAATAAAATTCTTACCCTAATCTTCATTATCATTTATTGCCAGTATTATCAAATAAATCTACTGGAATGCAGCACTGTATGTAAATATCAGTATGTCAAAAGCTTAGTTTATTCTTATTTCCCCTCAAAAAAAGAAAAAACAAAAACAAATCCCAAGCAAACCTGGTTTTCTTCCATTCCTCCCTGTTTCAATAAACACAGCACTGCCAGCAAGACATCCAAGCATCATCCTCCTGTTCTGTCTTACTTTCCGTATTATTGATTATTCTACATCAGGAAGTCCTAGATCAGTGGATTGTGAGTTCCTCGTTAAGCTCCATCATCTTCGTTTTTGCCTAGTGGCCCCTTCAGTTGTTCCGCCTTAGACTCTTGTGTTCTATAACTAGTGAGTCATTTCACTCTGCTGCTCCTTTCTCAGGCCACTGTTAAGGTCTTATCAGGCTCTAGCCCTCTTCTCACTCTAGCCTTTAATACTTGGTTATATACTTTGTGGTTTGGTTCCTAAGTGGGCCATATTTTCCAGTGATCCTTGACTTGTACAGTTTCTTTTACATGAAATGTGTTTCTCACCTTCAGCAAAAGAGGGGAACCTCTAGTTCTTCCTGTACTAGACTTCCTTCCAAGGTCTTGCCCAAATGTCTCTGTACCCCTGATTCATATTTCCTCTTCTTAATACTTATACCATTTAACTTGTGTATTGCTTATATTATCCACTAAGATGAAAAAACCTCAGGAAAGAAAATTACTAAAGTAGTAACATCTCTGAGTAATAGTTCTTGTTTCTTTTTTGGATTTTTATGTAGTCCTTGCAAAATTATTTCTGTAAGTATTTTCTAAGACTTTTTGCCATTTTGATTTTTTAAACTTTAAATTTCTACTAAAATACAAATTTTCAATAAAATAAAATGGAATTTTTATGTGCTGATAGGTATTTTGCTTGTGTATTTGTGTGATCATTGTTTTGCCTAACATTTTAGAGAACATATATAACCTTTTTTTCCCCCTAATTTAGGATATGTGAACTTTTGCAAAGTGGAGCCATAATGAATAAATTTTACCAGCCTCATGAAGCACATATTCCCTACCTCCTACAGCTCTTCATTGATTACAATCTTTATGGAATGAATTTAATAAATCTGGCTGCTGTCAAGTTCCGAAAATCAAGAAGGAAAAGTAAGGTTAATTTTCAAGTTCAAATGAAGGCTTTGAATCACATTATACAATCAGTGATTTATAAAATGATGTATATTTAGAAGATAAGTCCTAAATAAAGAATAAAATAAAATGTGCAAAATAAGATTTGAGATAATCAGGAAAAACATCTGTAAAGAAAACTTTCTAGAACAGCTTTACTGAAATATGAGTCGCCTACTATGTAATCCACCCACGCAGATAGGATAATTCCAAAGTTTTCAGTGTGCTCAGATACATGCAGCCATCACTGAACGTTTTCATCCCCTCCGGGAGAAACCTGTAAGAGTCACCTGCAAGTTTCCATGCCTGCCATCCCTAAGCAACTATTAATGAACATTTTTATCTCTATATATTCACTCACCCTGCACATGTCAGACAAGTGGAATGATATAAAATGTGGGATCATACAGCAGTTATATGTAACACAATGTTCTTAAGGTTTGTCTATGTAGTAGCATGTATCATTTTTATAACCCAGTAGTAATATGTTATTTGGATGTACTACATTTTTATTTATCATTTCATCAGTTGATGGACAATCTGGATTGTTTCTGCCTTTTGACTGTTGTGAACAGTGCTGTAAAGAATGTTCATGTAGGGCTGGGGGTTTAGCTCTGCAGCACAAGTGCCTGCCAGGTAAGTGCAAGGTCATGAGTTCAATCCCCGTCCCCCCCCCCCCAAAAAAAGAATGTTCAGGTACAAGTTTTTTGTAGCCATAAATTTTCGTTTCTCTTAGGCATATCCAGGAGGAGAATGTATGGGTCAAATGAACACTAACATCCTTTTATTCTCATTGAATTCTTTCTCCTCTTTTGAAATAAAACAAATCACCAGCATTTTTCTTCCAGCCCTCATATTCTAACTGCTGTAATTTTTTCTGTCATTGCCACCCACTTGTTGAACTAAGGATTAGCATTTTTTATCTCTTAGTTTACCAGCTATCTCTGTTCATTTGTTTTCTTTTGGTTTAATTCTTAATAATAAAGAAGTACAGATTAAAAGAAGGAATAGGGTGCTCAAAGTAACTTTTCCTAGAGGATATACACTAATCCTGGGCAGTTTAGAACCATGTTTGAGATAAGCTTGCTGAGTATGAAGGGTGGAAACCAAAACCCAATCCTGCCTGGCAGGTGGGAACACTTTAGGGAGTAAGACAGGAATAGAACCTCTGGTGCATATGACCTTAATTTGATCGTAGGCTGAGAAGGGAAACAACTTTGAAGCAATTCAATCTTATTTGAATCTCCTGGGACTAAAAAAAATCCTCAGATCTAGAATTTGATATAAAATGGTAGTGGTATGGTGATACACTCATTGTCTGGCAGAAGGAAATGCCTATTTTCCATAGAAGAAATTCTCTGTAACTAAAGGTCTCAACATTCCTCAGTATAGTATTTCAAGTATACTATGTTCAGTAACCAATTTAGAATACTTCAATAAAACAAGAAAACTATTCTTGATCAGTAAAACCTAGCACATCCACACTGACCTGCAAAGAATGCAGGTATAATTATTAGATGCAGGCTCGAAAACTCTCATTGAAATCTTTATCAACTAAAATGCTATTTGCAGAGTTATAGTGTACAGTGGTTGTATTTACTAGTAGTTTTATTTGTTTCGCCTTTGCAGTGTGTTAGTAGTATCCTTAGATGAAACAACTTAGTTGCAAAGAAGGTAATACTTCTTTTACAAAGAAAGTATTTTGTGGTAACAACATGATTAAATATTATGTATTTTAAATGCACAAAGATTGACACATTGGAACCAGCAGCTGACTCCCTTTTAAACCAAAATGATTCATTTGTTGATAAATAAACCTTCTGAATGATAGTAATCTCAAATTTAGATGACAATTGGAGTTTGTGTTTCTCATCTCAGTGTCTTCGAATAGTGTAAAATCCCCTTAATAAACAAAGCTGTGAAGAATGGCTGCCTAGTAGCTCACTTATTCTCAGTAGAGAAAGGAACAGAAAAGGAAGAGGGAAGAAAATGATAGATTACTTTCTGCTGCCTTTGTTCCCTACAGGGGTTGTAGCCCCTTAGTTCCTACCTCTCCACTCTCAGTCTTCGTGAGGGCTGTGTTGTTCTGTATTCAAGACGTAATCATTTTTTGACGTACAGAGATTTTTAAGAGTATAAGTTAAGCTACTATAGGCAACATTATACTGATGGACGGTCAGACACATATATTGATGAAGTGGAACAGAACCCATATTTTTGAAGAGGCTTCATTTTGGCTCATATATTCTACTTAACTTTGACAAAGGTGCCATGCTAATTCAGGGGAGTAACAGTCTTTCAACAAATAGTGCTAAAATAACTAGATTTCCATAGGCTGGAAAATAGAAATTAAGGAACCTCCTACATCATATGCCCCCTACATTTTTTTAAAAAAATTAACTAATGATACTTTGCAGACTTCAATGTAACTGTAAACTGTCAAACCTTTAGAAGGAAAGAAGAAATCTGCCCAACCTTGAATTTGATGAAATTTTACATGTAGCAAGTGAAAGAATGATCTAGGAAAGAAAACATTGTGAAGTTGATAAATCATCTTTTGCTCTGAAAAAACTCCATTAAAAGAATGAAAAATAACAGAGGAGAAATATTTGTAAATTACGTATTTTGTGAATAGTTGAATCAGAAATATACAAAGAAGCTAGGCATGGTGCTGTATGCCTCTAATCCCAGCTATTCTAGAAATTAAAGCAATAGGATTGCAGATTTGAGCCTAGCTGGGGCAATTTAATGAGATCCTGTCTTTTAAAAAACAAAAAAGGAAAAGAAGCAGAACTGAAAAAAGAAAGGCAGGCAAGGATGTAGTGCAGTGATAGGGCACTTGCCTAGCATATGCAAGGTCCTGGGTTTAATCCCTGGCGCCACATGCACAGCAAAAAAACACATTTAAAGAATTCTTGAAAGTCAACAATAAGAAAGCAAACAGCTCTATTTAAAATACTCCCAAAGTCATCGAAGAAGATATATAAGGACATATATCTGAAAAGATGATACTCAGTATTACCTGTTTTTAGAGAAATGTGAATTAACCACAGTAGACCTGTTAGAATGACTGAAATTCAAAAGACTAAGGGTAAGGAATGCTGGTCAGAATGTGAAGCAGTGGCAGCTCTCATTCATTGCTGCTAGAAATGAAAAATAGTAGTCCATCTGGAAGACAATTTCAGTTTCTTATAATATTAAATATAAATCTAGTATGATCTATTACTTGTACCATTGATGTTTACTCAAGTGATTCAAAATTTAAGTTCACCTGAACCTGAATGCAAACTTTTATAGCAACTTTATTCTTAATTGCAACTAAGATGTTTGTTCTACAGAGGAATGGATAAACTGATACTGTTTAGTGATAAATAGGAACTGGATTTGATTCACACTGCCTTGATATTGCACCCTTAAAACTCCAGCGGTGTGGGAAACCAAGGCAGGAGGATGGTCAGTTCAAGCCCAGCCAGGGCAATTTAGCAACTTATCAAGGTCCTGTCTCAAATTTAAAAGTTTACAAAAGAGCTGGAAATGCTCAGTGCAAAAGCCCTCAATTCATTCTTCATCCACCCCAAAAACCCTCAAAGAACAGATACTGATTCACACAAGTGAACATTTAATTCATTTTATTAAGCCAGGGCCAAAAGACTACATATTACATGACATTGTTCATAGAGCATTCTGAAAAAGCTAAAAACTATTGAAGTGCAAAACATTATTAGTTGCCAAGTTCTAGAAGAGAAGAGACTGTTGACTGCAAAAGGTACATAGAGGGCTTGAGAGTTTATTTAGGAAAAATAGGCTTTCTTTCCTAAAGAGCAAAAAAAAAAATTTTTTTTTGTACTACTGAAACTTGGAAAATGATTTTCTTAAACATCACTTATAGTATAAAACCTATTTTATACATTACAAATCGACACCTTATTTTAAAAGTCCTGTTTTTTAGAATGAAATGTTTTGGGTTACAGATATTTATTTTCAGTTAGTATTGAGTGTTCTAAAACTGAAGTATTCCTTTCACAGGAATATTTGGCTTGTTATAAAAGACAGAATAGCCAGGTATGGTGATGCATGCCTGTGATGTCAGCACTCTGGGAGGCTGAGGCAGGAGGATCAAAAGTTTGAGCCCAGTTTGGGCAGTTTATCAGTTTAGCAAGGGCTGAGAATATAGTTTAGTACAAAGACTTTGGGTTCAATTCCCAGTACCAGATAAATAAATAAATGAATGAATGTTATATATGTAAAACCAAGTAGTCAGTCAGTGATGAGGACCCTGACTGTGGGGCCAAACTTTATTGCTTGGAGTTAGTTATTTAGCTAGAGTGAAGCATTTATTCTGTGCAGTACTGGTGTGGTGGGTACATGACTAATTTTCAGATTGAAAAACTACTTCACTATACTCTATTGATGAATTAAGGTTAATGTCACTAGTGATGTCTTGTGAATACTGTGTACCTCTCAGATGATTTGATGAAAAGGGGACTTCATTCATCTCTGAATGTTTTCCAAAAGCCATTCTAATCAGTGAGAAAACATCACACTCAGACTGAAGATCATTCTACAAATTCAGTATCAAGGTCATGAAGAACAAGGAGAGAAAGAAATAGATTAGAGGAGTCGGGAGCCTGTGTGGTGGCTCATGCCTGTAATCCCAGCACTTGGGAGGCTGAGGCAGGAGGATCATTGCAAGTTCAAAACCAGCCTGGGCTGCCAAGTGAGCTCAAGGCCAGCCTAAACTGCGTAGAGAGACCCTGTCTCAAAAAAAAAAAAAAAAAAAAAAAGGAAAAAAATAGAGGAGATGGGGGAAACATAGCAATTAATTCATGGTAACTACTTGGATCCTGAACAGAAAAAGAGTATTTGTGGAGAAATTGGTGAAATTCAAATACAATGCATAGTGTGATTCATAGCAATCTTTTTGTGTTACTTCATTGTGTCACAGTAACATAAAATGTTAGATATGAGAATAAGCTGACTGATGTATGAACAATCTGTACTACTGTAGCTTTTCTTTAAATCTAAAATTATTCTAAATGAAAGGTTATTGGGGGAGAAAAGGAAAACAAGTCACCTATCAGTGTCAACTCTAGTGAATTTAAGGATTGAGGAATTGAAAAGTTTGTAGAATATACACAGTGAGTATTTATAGAAGGTTTTTTTTCTCTAATAGATAAAAAGCATGAGAAGTTTGAATTAGCAAGTATATAGAAGTCATTCTACTTACAAAAACTAGATACTTTGGAATGGTAATTAGAACTAATTTCTTATAAAACCTAGATAGTTTAGAATAGTAGGATTTTTTAAAGTTATTACAAATTCAAAGATAGAATTATGTGAAATTGAATTCGAAGTTAAAAGCAATATCATGAAATAAAATTTGCATCTTAGTTCATCAATGTGCATTTTTTGGTTTGGTATAGGATAAAAAGTTAGCCAATTCCTCAGTTCTGAAGTGAGTAGGCAAACGTGTTTTTTACTTTGTTTTGTTATATTACAGTTAAACTCCAAGGCCTTCTGGTAAATAACTATGTATTACATTTATACATAACTTAAAGTGAGGCATATAAAAGTATTGCAGTGGAGAAATATTGTGAGCACCCTATAGCAATTTTATATTGTTCCTTTAACATCTGTATTGGAAAGAAATTATATGTGAATATAATACTTGAGGACATCTGAATGTTTTTTAGGGAAATAGGCTGAAACAATGCATAATGTAAGTAAAATGAGTTAAATTTTTATGAGTTTTTTGTTCTGTTTTGCGCTTTTTTTTTTATGCTAACCACTGACCTAAATCCCCAATCTAAAATGAGAACTTTTATAATGTAATTGGTAACTCTGAATTAGTAAACCTGTGGTTGACTTTTATTCATATAAATTTATCAGAAAATAACATTTATGTTGTAATTTACAAATAATGAAATAATTTCTTACAGATGCTCTGCTATGCTGTAGCAAAGCCTCTTAAAACTTCTGAATATATGTAAAATCAGTTGCTTGCTCTGGTATGTTTTATTGAAATAGCAAAGATAGTACCTCATCTCATTCTAATTATACCATTTTGTGATTAAGCTAACCAATAAAATTGAAGTATTACTTGTAAATTTTAATGTTTCTTAAATGTTAGGATTTTTTTTTGATGTATGCATTCAACTTGTATTTGAAAACCTAAATTCCCTTTAAAAAGGGTGCAGCAATTTGAGTCTACTTTCTGAAGTATGAGCTTCTTGAAACTGTGACTGCTAAGTCTCCTCTTCAAATACAAGTGAATCTGTATTCACATGTGCCCCTGATTTGTATTCAGAGTTAGTGCTGTTAACTTCTGGAATGCTTTGGTATTTTCTTTTTGTTCAGGCATTAGTGTTTGTTTCAAATTTATTGTGAAATTTCCACCAGAATTTTAGTTGAGGCCCATACAGAGGACCTAGGAATTTAAACTCTTAGGAATTTATAATCCTTTATTTTTCAAATGAGATTAAAACTTGTTTTTTTCTTTTGCTGTACTGATGTATGATAGGCAAGTATGTCACTGAGTTACATCTTAAACCTTCAAATGCAATTTTAAGCATACAGTATATGCACTTTTATTATACTAATGAAAATATAGCCGTTTCTCCCTCATGTGCATGTATTACAAATACTTTCTCTTCTTTTCCCCCAGCTCTTAGTTTGAAACCATTACTCTCAACTGTATATACACATTCCTATATATATATGAATTTTAAGGGCATAATTTTAGGAACTAATCATACAGGTTGTATATTATTTTACTTAAAAGATAATTATATACACAGTAAATGTGGGCTTTATTTAAATGTACCTTTTATTCCTAGGTGATACATTGACTGCAGCTGGATCATCCAAGGATCAGTTATCAGGAAATTCCCTTGCTGGTACTTTCTTTAAGTGGGAAGAAGATAAAATACCAAGGTTAGTTAATGTTATAAAGGAAATGAAAAAAAAATGTATGTATATGTATGTGTGTGTGTATATATATATATATATGTCAGCATATCCTAATTGTAATGTGAAATCAGTGGTTAGCATAATTTGTTAGCATTTTAATATATTGGGTCTTACAAATTTGCCCAAAAAGCAAGTCTCTATATTAGTATATTATGTGGAATCATAGACTTAAAAACCAGACCATGAAAATGTATCCAGTTAATAATATGAATCTGGGGTAGAATGTTACACTTCTCTCTGGCATCCATCTTCATCATATATTCTAAATTAAGATCTAAAATGGTCAGTAACTTTATCTATAAAGAAATAAGAAATTTCTGTATTATACCACATAGCATTACCTGAAGCTGTCTTGATCATTTTATTGGTCAGTTGAATATTGGTGAGTGGTGCTGGTTTTCGTCTTTTCACTACATATGTTACCTGATGCTTTTTAAGCAGAAGAATACAGGGTAGGGAAATGTTTAGTTACATGGCTTTATGATAGAAAACGTGAATTCACTTCTCAATTGGACAAATATCATAAAAGTACTTGTTTAGGTTCAGGCCTTTGTAATAAACATTCACTTCTTAGTTTCTTCATACTGCCTGATACAGGGGAATTGTTCTTATATCACTCAGTGAGGTGATTATGCACACTAGGGTTTTCAAAGTTCTGTATTTACTGGCTTTCTTTTGTCCGCGATCAATTAAAATTAAAGCTTGTTTGTACTTTGAAGCCCTTTTATAACAAACATCTTTCGAGGTAGGTCATAAGTTACACAGTAAAGTTACACAGATCAGGAGTAAACTGGGAAATCTGTCCCATGTTTTTAAGAAGCCTATTTTATTATAGTATGAAAAGTCGTACAGGAGCTGTCGGCATAGCTCAGGAGTAGAGTCCTTACCTAGTATGTGCAAGATCCTAGGTTCAGTCTCTAGCACTGGAAAAAAAGGAAGGTGAAAAAAATGAAAAGAAAGATCAAATTATGAGCAAAGATATGAAGACGCAAACCAGACGCAAAGCTAGGTTATCTTCAATTACAATTTATAATACATAAAGCATAGCTATATATTTTTTGTCGTGTTTGTATTAAATGAAAATCTGTAATTTCATCAATTCTAAATAACAAGTAATGTCAAATGTTTTACCATAGATACTCTCCTAAAGATTTTTGGTTTCATTTCTATCAGAACTAGCAGTTTATTCTCATTGCCTTTTAAAAAAACAAAAATGTTTAATTTTCCTTTACAAACATAAGGGCCAAGACAAATAGCAACAGAGTTACGAAAAGGTAGTGGTCAGCAAGTCTGTGAACCTTACTGTCTAGCGCAGTGTAAATTGCCATTGTGAGCCTTTGGGGTTGTTCATCAGAGTGACAGATCCACAAAAATCAAGAGTTTGTTGTGGCTACCAATCAGAATGATCTGGAGAGTATTTTTAAATTACTGGTGTTTCATCTTTCTCTCAATAATTCTAGTAAATCTCTTTGGTTAAGCTATCAACAGAAATGTTCACAGAGGTACAGTTGCCTAATTACCATGTTTTGCTTATGCCTTTAATGACTAAAATGATGGTCTGCCAATATTTGCTAACTCATTTTTTCTATTTACTAGAAACAGAAACTTAATTCTAGAAGGTATTTTCATCTCAGGGAACGTTTTCTGTCCTGAATGTGTGAAGTTTTGTTGTATTAAGAGCAAGGAATAGTTGTAAATTTCTATTGTGAGATTACATTTTTTAACATTCTTGTTGCCTTCCTTTAACAAGGTGTTACTCCTGAATATTCGTCCTTGATATTTGTAATATGATTTTGTTTTCAAATTACAGAATGTTTTACTATAAGAAGAAAAGTGTTGATCATTAACTCTTTTATCTGGCCTTTTAATTTTTGGCAAAACTGATTTTGTTAATTTATGTGAATGATCAGCATAGTATACTTTGGGAATTATTTTTTTCTCAAAGTTAAAAAAGTGCATTGTGATACGTTAGCTAATGTGCCCTTTACTAATGGCAAGATGATGTATGTGTGTATGTGGCTGTGTTTCATATATATGTGTGTGTGTGTGTGTGTGTGTGTGTGTGTATGTATATATGTATATATATGTGTATATATATGTGTATATATGTGTGCATAGATATACACACATATATGTGTGTATATATGTGTATATATATGTATATATATATTTGAGTTGTAAAAATTATATGGTGTAATAAATTTTTTCTAATTCTTGCTTTCTTCTCTTCCTTGTCCTCTTTATTTGTTTTTCCTCTCCCTCATCTTCTTTTTCCTACTTTCCTCCCTTACCCTGTCTCCTTCTCCGCTTCCTCCCTCCCCCACCCAAAGACTAACACATTCCAGCCAAATATTCTACTACCTAGCCACACCTCTAACGCAGCAAATTAGTGTTTTTCTTTAATTAATTAAGCCTACTTGTACTTTTAGATATATAATCATTGTATTAATTACAGAAAATTTGTACCTGTATGTGATGAAATTTTTTTCCCATTCCCTTACCCTCCCTTCAACCTCTCTTCCCTATTTCCAAAAGCTTTGTTTCCATATTTCCTTTATTTCACATTTTTTCTTTTCCCTTCCTTTTCCTCTTTCCCCTCCCTAGTTCACCTTCCCATTTGAACACTGTCTTCCTATTTCACAATATCTGCTGTACATTTTGGTCCTTTTCTTTAATTTTTTTTTCTTTTCCCTTCTTTTCCTTTTTTCCCTTCCTAGTTCCCCTTCCCATTTGAACATTTTCGTTTTTTAAATATCTGGTATATATTTTGTTCCTTATTTACATTTTTTTGTTTCTCACACTAGAGAAACAATGCAGTTTTTACACATGTGTGTCTGATTTGTTAACAGTATAGCCTCAGGGTACATTCACTTAGCTAGAAATGTCTCAAGTTTATCCTTTATGGCAGAGTAATATATACATATATACACACATACATGCATACATACATATATACACATGCACACACACACGACACATCTTTAGCCATTTATTAGTTGGTGGCCATTTGGACTTTTTCCAAGATTTAGCACACATGGGTGGGCATATATCACTGTAGTGTGATGCTTTTAAGTCTTTTGAGAAGACACCAAGAAAAGGAATAGCTGAGTCAGATGGAACCTTTAGTCCTAGTTTTTGTAGGAAACGCCACACTGATTTCCACAGTGATTGTACCAGTCTACACTCCCACAAACAGTGGAGAACTTTTGGGGGACTTTTTCCCCCAAAGTCCCGATAGCATTCATTATTGGTTGATTTCTTGATGATATCCATTCTTTCTGGAGTGAGATGGAATCTAAATGTTGTTTTAGATTGATTCCTAGGTGTTTCATTTTTTTGGATACTATTCTGAAAACTGTTGATTCCCTAATTTCTCTCTCAGTGAGTTTCTTACTGTGTATAAGAAGGCTACTGATTTTTTAGTATTGACTTTGCATACAGCTATGCTACTAAATTTGGTTAAGTCCAGAAGTCTTTTGGTGGAGTTTTGGGGTCTTCTGTGTGCAATATCATTTCATCTGCAAATAATAATAATTTAACATATTCCTTTCCTATAGTTATTTCTTTTATGTCTTTCTCTTGTCTAATTGCTCTGGCTAAAGTTTCCAGAACTATATTGAATAAGAGTGTTGACAGTGGACATCTTTGTCGTATTCCTTGTTGGGGACTACAAAACAGTGGTTAGTTTTGCATTCTTTTCAGAGGATAAATGGAGGCTTGGGATTATTGGTATCGCCTGATGGGTTCCTGCCCATGTGAAATTCGCTGAGTCATCATGGTGATGGTTCATGATGGGGAAGAAGCCAAAAAATGACAATTTATCTGACTTCCTCTTTCTTCTCCCCTCAACCCAAAATAAATTTCCTGTCCCCAGCCCTGCGTGCGCCAAAAAACCTCCAATCCAAAGCTAATCCGACCTCCTCATCCAGCCCTAAACCCTTCCCAAATATAAAGCTAATGAAAGCCTGCACACTCCTGTTCTCTGGGAGGGTGCTTGCTTCTTTTCTGCAGCTCTCCTCTGCCCACAGTAAAGGCCTCTTTTTCTCCTTCTGTCTCTTACTTGTGCCAAAATCCTGTCATTACCCTTTTGAGATTTACCATTATCTCTTTCCAGGTGGGTCATCCTCTCCCACTAACACTAAGACCCTAAAGACTTAAGACTAAAAGCACTAAGATTAAGACTAAATAAAACCACTAAGACTAAAGACACTCCAGGGCACGATCCTTCTTCACATGAGACCACCTCTGCTCTCTTGAGTCATGCAATATTCCCCTTCTCAATCGATAAATGCCGAGGTTCTAGCCATCTCATGGCCTTTTGTCCCTCATGAACAACTGGTCACCCTGGATCCCTGCTGTACTACCTTTCTGTCTCTTGCTTTTTCTTTCTCACTGTCCACTATTAACACTTCACAGGAAATTGAAGGCTTACTACAGGCATTCATGTGAAAGCTTTCAGTTTTTGTTCATGTAGTATGGTCTCGGCTGTTGGATTGTTACTGATGACTTTTTATCAGATTGAGATAAAGACCATCTATTCAATTTTCTGTAGGATTTTTTTTTATCATCATGAATAGGTGTTGGACTTTGTCAAATGCTTTTCCTGCATCTATTGAAATGATTGTTTGATCTTTGTCCTGATTGCTAACTGCTATCCTGTTCTGTTTCTGAGATTCTGTCATCACGCTGGCTCATTCTGCTGTGCATACTTTCAGTGGAATTTTTAATCTCCAGTATATCTGCTTGCTTGAGTCTGTTCAGTGCATTCTATTTCTTTCCTATGTTGGGCCGTTAGGGTTTCCATCATTTTTTCTAAGCTCGTGTTTTTTTGTTTTTTGTGTGTGTGTTTTAAGAGCAGAATATATTTATTGAGAGAAAGAAAGCTTGTTTCTCAGACAAAAGGGGTCCCAAATGGGTTGCTGAGGACTCTCCCTTTTCTAGGGATTTTTATAGAGCAAAACAATGAGGTGAATCAGGTCTAACGTTATCAGGTCCTGGCCTAGATCTCCGATCTTCTTTTAAGGGCTAGTTCTGTCTGACTGCCTATAATATTTCTGTCCACTCAGCTCTCTGTAACATTCCCCCTCTGAGAAAATAACCCTGAACCACCATGAGGGAATAATGGGGCGGTGACCCATCTGGCTTCTTCAGGCTGAAGGGAGTTGTAGTTGTTGATCAGCAGTCAGAGGTACTCTACAGAGGGTCTGTCTACAGGCCCTCCATAGACAACAGGCATTTTCATCTTGGGTAGGCATACAGCTTTAAGTCTCCGTCCAATGATCTTGGTGGAAGACCTCCAAACGATATAAGGGAAGGAAACTCCCAACCTACTAGACACCTGGTAAGAGTCCATGTTCTCTAAAATCGAAGAATGAATTTTAGGAACAACAGAGGTTAAGAGCAAAACATATTTGCTGAAAGCAAGCAAGCTGCTGTCTGAGAGAGAGACAGAAGGGGTCCTATGGGTTGTTCTCCTCTATTTTTTTAATCGATCTGCTCCACAGTCATTAAGAATGTCTTTCACTCTGGTCATTATCTCTGTAGGTATCGGAGAAATTATTTCTGATGTGACTTTTTCTACAGCTTCTTTCATTTGTTTTGTTGTTATCACTTCAGAGAGTCTGGATTGTTCCACCTCATTGCCCCCTTGGTTTGCCTTTGGTGAACTGGACATCTGGGATTGCGTCTTTAAAAAAGTATCTTCTTATTTTGTTTTTGTTGTTTTGTTTTGTTTTTAGTTGAATTCCTGGATAGATGCTTGTAAATTGAGATGCTTTGTTACTAGTATTTAGAGCTTTTAGGAAATAACTATTCCTCAGAAGTGCCTTCCAGGTGTAGCTGGCTTTTGGGGTCTGAGTCTGTTGCAAGATCCGACTGCGTCAATGTATTGGGAATGGGGAGTTGCTGCCTACTTGGCCTAGTCCCTGGTTCTTTGGCGCAGACCTATAGTATTGTTTATGACGCTTAGGCAGTCTCAGTCTTGGTATACCAGGAAGAACAACTGTCTAGAACAGTTATATCACTTTAGCTAAAGTGGTGCAACCTGCAAAACAATAGTGTCAAACATAGCCTAGAAAATGACAAACTGAGGCCACTGTTAATTTGCCAACTTTAACTATCTGAACCAGATTTGTGGTTATGTAACAAAACCTAAAATGAACCAGAAAATTGTATGCAGTAACTAAACTCTGATCATGACAATTTTTCCCTTAAGCAAGAAAATTTAAAAGGGTCAGGGGTAAAAAAAAAAAAAAACAAAAACAAAAACAAAAAAAAAAGAAGAAAAGGAAGAGGCTGAGGCAAGAGGCTCACTGGGAGTTTAATGGCCAACCTGGGCTACATAGTGTTCTAGTATAGCCTGAACTGCATAGTGAAACCCTATCTCAAAAAGACCAAAAAACAAAACAAAACAACAACAACAGCAAAAAAAACAAAAACAAAAACAAAAAATCACCAGAAGAAAAGGAATTGTTTACAAGTAAGGATGGAAGATGCAAGAGAAACATACGAACTTTCAGTACTGGTACAGAAGACAGGAGGGAAAGAGAAAAGGAAGGAATAAACACAAGAACAGAATAACAACTGCAAAACTAGAAATCCTGTTCATACTCACATAAAAGAACAGATAATAGAGAAACCAGAGAGAGAGAAATAAAGGAAAGAAAGAAGGTCACTTCAAGGTGTGTCTCTGCTGCCACTGGTAGATAATTTGGGCAAACAGAGTCCACATCCCCATAGATCAATCCTGGCAAGCCAGCAGCAGCTCTGTGATAGGACAGAGAGTAATCCCAGTGAGCCTGCACCCCTATTTCCACTGAGGTTCAGGGTGGCCTTTGGTTATGAGGCTAGAACCAGACCACACCAGCTCAGTCCGCAGCAGTCTCCATGTCCCATGCAGGCTTGAACTTGGTTGGGAGCCAGGAGGGAGGAAGAGCAGCTGCTCTAGGACCTAAGCTCAGTTGGCACCTCTCGAAGATGGGTCCTGGCCTATTGTCCTCTCTTGTGGGAAGTCTGATCGGTGCAACTCAGCAGCTACTGTGGTCCTCCTTGTGTGCTTCCCTGTGGAGGCCGCTGGGGTTGTAGCGTTTCGGGTGCTTCCGCAGTTCCCAGCCACCCCTCCTACCCCTTCACTCGGAGAGTGTGCCGCCTTTGTACTCCTCCTTCTTAGTTGAAGTTTCTCCCTTTGCTTTGTCTTTGGGCCTCAATTCTTGCTTCAGATCCTTCCTGGATCCCGGAACCTACTTCCCTTCTCCTTCTCTTCCTTGCTTTGCTATATTCCAGTGTTTGGACATCAAATCTCAGAGAGACTCTTTCTCTATTGCTCACCACTCTCTCTCCTTCCCAAAGTCTGGGATTCTTGGTCAGCAAATTAGTTGTAATATCTCATCAGAATTTCCTTAGGAATAGATAATAGAAATGAAGACTTGCTAATATGTTTCTTTTGAAACATTAACAATATTTCAAAGCCAAGTGTTCAAGAAATATGCCATCACTTTCAAGTAAAATCCTAGTTCTCGCCTTTTCATACCACTGTTTAATTTTGGTAGTGGAGCTAAATGTTGGAAAGATCTGCCCTCGTATGTTTGTCCATTCTGCCGGAGGACTATGTAGTAGTGTCTTCCTAATCTTCTCTTGAGTTGCTCTGGTAGAATAAAACAGTGCTTTTGTGTTAAAGGCTATTAGTGGAAACAGCCCTCTTCTAGTTCTTAGAAAAAATTACTAAGCTTGTGGTGTCATCACTTTTGCTAGATGTGGTCCCACTGTTGAACATTCATATGGTTTATTCTTATTAAGAATTTAAAAGCATTCTTTAGCCCAGCAGTAATTCAAAGCAGAAAAACAATGAGTATTATTTACCTACATTTTAGTATGCTTACCTTCCCTCATCCCTTATTCCATATTCTCTTTCCATTTGTTGAAATGATGGGTGAAGAAAATACCTTTGGACAACTGATACAAATATATAAATGTTATGTGCATGGTTTTTGATACATCACTCTGCACCTCTGTTATCCCATTCCATTCTGACTCAGGCATGACCACACGCTAAAATATTAGATATTCCTTATATATAAAATATAATGAACCAGAATATGTAGAATATACTTCCAGGTATCTCAATAGGATTGTCAGTAATAGTAAGTTTTTTATTTTTTCATCTTTACATGCACATAATTATGTCATGAATAATTGTGAATTGATATCAGTTTTTCTGGTAACTGTCTAGACATAAAGTCTTATATAAGAAAAAAATATCTCATGAACATTGTTCTAACATAATTACTGAAGTTTTGATATCTTTTTTTACAGCTCTTTGATACTGGAAGGTGTGGAACCACAGAGTACATGTGAATTAGAAGTGGATGCTGTAGCTGCTGACATCTTAAATCGACTGGACATTGAGTGTACATACACAATTATTTTTAACACGTATTTTTATTTGTAAAACTTAATGACCAAAATAGAACAGAAGTATTACTAGGAAATTAACATATAATGCTGGTTACAAAGCATTTTAAAATTGCTTCTATGTTTCTGATGAGTCATTTTTTCATTTAAATATTCATTGGGATATGTTTACTTAGATATGGTGGGCTAAATAAAATGATCCAGTATTAAATAAGTTAATACACTCTTAGATTATATACCAGGGAGGGAACCCTTAGGTCTGTTGGTTCTCATCAGTTGTTTAAATTTTACACATTTACTAGGTTTTGGACAATCAAAGGGAAGAAATCTAAAAAAGGGAGTCACATAATAATCTTAGGATGTGGTTGTTTTGCCATTTTATTATACAAAGCAAATAATTGTTTTTCTTAAAAGGCAATATTTATCAGAGTTTAGATTTTTCATTAGGTGTGAAGTTTTTGCTTTGACCCTTGCAGTATTGAAATATCGTTGATATTGTGGTTATAGCTCAAATTGGTGGAAACCCTGGTCTGCAAGCCATCTGGGAAGATGAAAAGCAACGACGAAGAAATAGAAATGAAAGTTCTCAATTTAGCCAGCCTGAATCACAAGGTATAAACCTAGTGGTACTCCACTGATTTTTTAAAAACTAATTATTTTTTTCCCATTGCTTTTTTCCTGGAAACTAGATCTGACTTTTGAAATTACTTTTAAGTTTTCTGTGTATTTTTCTGTTGTCATTACTGTACAACCAGTAATTATCTTCATAACTTTCTTCAAAGTATCATTTTACTGTATCTGTCTAACCTGTACTATCAAGTGAACCATAAAAAAACATGATTCTCAACATGGAAACACCATTTAGTGTATTGCACTTTGAAAATACAACCCATGAAGTACTGCTTCCAAATTATTTTCTGGGAACAGCATAGTAAGCTCTCTTTAATAATTATGTATAGGTCTTTGACAACATACTCATTTATAATTGAATGTTGCTACATTCAAAAAGTATTTGTGAGGGCTCAAATAGATAACACAGATGCAAAAATTTGGTGGGGGTACCAGGAATCAAACTCAGGACGTTGCATTTTCCAGGCAGGTGCTTGTACTGCTGAGCTACATCCCTGGCCCAGTGCAACAAATTTTTAACAATAGAAGTGAAAGAATAAAAGAAAATTCAAAAGGCAAATATATATGCGATACTGTAATCTCCAGGACACTAAAAATGTTTTGACTTTTATTTTTAAAATAGAAATGCTTCACAAGGGAGAAAATTCTAGTTTCAGGATATACATTATTTTATAAGTAGGGCAGTGTTTTTCCTTTTCCGATTTAGGTTATAATTATAGAGCTGTATTATAAACTTTGTGTGAGTGCTTAATTTTATTATTTCAGTAGCAACTATTTCTGTTTTGTCTGATCCTATAATAGGGCTATATTTAGTTGGTAGTATATGAGTCAAGAGAAAAATAGGAAATTGCTATCATTTTAAAAGCTTTTTTAGAAAGGAAAAGTATTCTGTTTGTTTGCTATTACCTTTTTTAATACACTTTCGAAATTCAAAGATCGCAGGTTTATGCCAGCAACAGAAAGTGAAAAAAAATTTCAGAAGAGACTTCAGGAAATTCTCAAACAGAACGATTTCTCTGTGTAAGTGGTTATTATTTATGGATCTCAGAACTAATTTTAACTAGTTTGCTATAAATGATATTATGTATGATATGTATGTATGTATGTTACTGTAAAACAGAACATTATCAGGATCTGTGGACTACAGCGATGGATCCCAAGAGTTCTCTGCTGAATTAACATTGCATTCTGACATTCTCTCTCCTGAAATGCTTCAGTGTACTCCAGCCAATATGATAGAAGTCCACAAAGACACAGAGTCAACCAAAGGTGAGGTGTTCTTTTTCAGCTATTCAGAAAAATACCAAAGCAGACATCTGGTATCTAGACAATATTCAGCAGAGCTTGCCAGGGCTTTTTTTCTCTAAGAAATAAAAAGTGGCTTTAACAAAAGTCCTCTCCCATTCATTTATCCTTTCAACATCTTTAAAGGCAAGCTGTTTCCTGTGGTAAGTGCAAACTGTTAATACATATGCCTTTGTATTTTCTTTTATATTGTGCTTACAGTATATATTACTGTTTTGTGTATGTTTATTTTTTAAATTTGTTTTCAGTATGTTTTTGATGCATAATTATATTTGTCTTGGGGAGCTGATACATATACATACATCTTAATCATTCTCATCCTAGAATGTTTGACCTCAATAATACTTCTTCTGAAAGATTTTAATACTTTCTTAAAAACTCAAATGCACCTAGTTTTAAGTCTGATTATAATACCCACAATAAGAAAACAATTCTTTTTCCAGTTTGCTATCATATAACTTCTGCTATGTTTTTTGGTGTGTAGTCCTTTTTTTCTCATTACTAATGTTTTTACTGTCTGTCTTCTTTTGACCACATTATAAATGTGTGATGTATTTTACCTTGTTTTTACACTTATTGAACCCCTTTGTGCATCAGACCCTCTATGAATGATGAAACAGTACTGTTTTTAGATAGTGAATTGGAAGGTTTCTGAAAAATGTAAAAATGGTAAAGAATGAATTTATTTTTGACATACAGAATAGTTTTAGTCAAATAAATTTTCCCATTATATTTTAGGTAACTAATTTTTTAAATCAGAGAATAATTATACACAATAAGTAGAATAAAAAAACAGATTGTAAATATTTGGATAGACTTGGAGTGTTTATGTGTGTTCTGTTTAACTTTTCACTAATCTATTGTAACTAGTTCGGCATTTCTGTGACTTATGTTTTTGTTTATGTTTTTGTTTAGCATGTATTGCTAACTCTTCAAATTTTTAAATTGGTTTACTTTGTAATGTTTTCTAACTTACACAAAGTCTAAGTGAAAACTTTTAGATTTAGGACATTGTGTTAAAATTTTTGTATTCTTTTCATCTTAAGCTGACATCACACATAAAGTGGGAGAAGCCCTTATTAATGAAGAAGCAATTTTGAACGTTATGGAAAATAGTCAGACTTTTCAGCCTTTGACTCAAAGATTGAGTGAGTCACCAATTTTCAGTAAGTAACAATGCCACCATAAATATTTAGTATTTTGAGTAAGTGAAAATTGAGTTTTGTAAAGGGATACTTTTTTTTTTACTTGAAGAGATTAATGTTTCATATTCTATGTACTTACCCTGAATGTAAACATGAAACCTTGCATTTAACTAGGTAAATTTGTTTTTTGTTTTCAACATAGCCTTTTCTAAAATAACCATTAGGAAAGAAAAAAATTTTTTTAAAAATCTGAGGAAAAACTATTTCTTTGGGGGAGAATATACTTATTTTAAATTAATACTCTGCAAACTAAATAATAAAACAGCATAATGCATAGTTTCTTGTCATCAGAAAGTTCATTGGACAGTCTTTTTCAAGTATGAATTTTATGGTTAGCATAGCACACAGCTGTTACTTCTGAGTATCTTTGTACCACCCAAAGTACATTTTATTAGCATCATAAAGCAGATTTCTTTTCAATAAGCTCTTTTGCAGAAATTTATCATTTTGTTGCATAAAATGAAATTAATTACACTTTTTGCCCCTTATTTTTCTTGATTTGGTCAATTTTATGCTTGTTTCTTTCTTTACATTTAAAAATACTTTATAGTATCAAATGTGAACCTAGCTCCCTCTGTTGTTTATATTTTCGTCTAAATAGAGCATAAATTGACTGATTATGGACAATGCTGAAGTATTGTACTTGTATCTCAAAAACATCTTAAAGAGAATTAGTGAATAATTTTTAAATGAGTGGTTACATGCATAAATTATTCTAAGATCACATTAAAAGTTAGTTTGAAGTTTACCATCTAATATCTATTTCTATATCTGAATAAAATTAATATATCTCAAAGTATTTTAAGTTATATTCTAGTTCTAAAGTCAAAAGAAGAGTATAAAATAATTTAAGAAAATAAGAGATCGAGAAGCTCATCCTTATTTCATTATGTTAGTCAAATGTATCATTAGCAGAAAAATTCTACCTTTCCTAAGGTTCCAAAATACATTCTGGCTCTCTCTCATCCCTCCATCCCCAACCCATAGTGGAAATTGAATCCAGGATCTCACACTGAGCTACACCCTCCAGCTTTTCTATTTTCTGTCTGATACAGGGTCTTGCTAAGTCACTGAGCTACCCAGCTTGGGTTTGAACTGGTCATCTTCCTGCCTCAGCCTCCCAGAGTTCTGGCATTACAGATGTGTGCCGTCATACCTAGCTCACATGCGATGTTAATGTCATCGAAGGTCAGACAGTATGAAGATTTAAGAAGTAGATCATTGCCAAAATGAGTCTTATCAAATATTTATATTTGGTAGTGTGACTGAACTTACTTCATTAATAATAGGCAACAAAGGAAACCTAAAACAGTGTTTCAGCGATTTTCCATTGCCCCAGGAAAGCCCAGTACTCATTAGCAATCACTCCCTATTCTTGCTTTCAGCCCTTGACAACCACTAATCTATATTCTCTTGTGCTAGATCTATGTAATTGGGGTGTATCATATAAATGGAGTCACACAGCATGTAGTCTTTTGTATATTGCTGCTGTTATTTAGCATTGTTTTTAAAGTTCATTCATGTTGTAGTATCTGTCAGTACTTTATTCCTTTTTCATACTGAGTAATATCCCATCATATGGATAATAAAACATTTTGTTTATCTATTGGTTACTGGTAATTTGGGTTGTTTGTATTTTTCTGGCTATTATAAATACTGCTTATAGGATTATTCATGTATATCTGTGAAAAAAATTTTTTCAGCTTGAGCTTATATGTATGAATGGAATTTATGGATCATAAGTGTAGATATAGAGAGAAAAAAACCTCAGTTTTTCGTCTACATTCAAACCAGGTCAGTCAGTGAAAGTTTCTATGTGCAGAGGACCTCACATGTGTGGGAGTTTTTCTCCACATACAAAGCAAGTAATTAATTCTACAGGAGGCGCCATCTTGGCTACCCTCAGCTCTTATGTTGTCTGCCTAGAACAGTGATAGCAAATCTTTGATGAATGTCCAAACTGTAATCCTAAATCCTAATCGTTTATCACAAAATGCCAGTATTGCAATTAAACCTGAATACTGAGGTTTTAGTTTAGAAAATACAACTCGGACATTAATCTTTTATCTTAAAAGAAAAACAACATGCGTGTCATAGGTTCACTACCACTGGCCGGAGACAGCATCTGATATCATAGATAAGAAGCTCACTCCTCAAGACTGCTGCCTCCCAAGATTGCAGCCGTAGTCCCAGACTGTTCTACCTGTGTTTCTGACTGACTGGCTATAAATCGGGGTTCCTACAATTCCCATATTGTAGTTTTATTAATTTCCGAGAGGAGCTCACAGAACTAAGGGACATAGTTAATTTACTGGCTTATTGTAAAGGCTATTACAAAGGATATACTGGTGAACAGCAGATGAAGAGATGGATAAGGCAAGGTATGGAGGAAAGAACACGGACCCCTGTCGGTATGTGCCATGCTTCCAGAACTTCTGTATGTTTGGCTATTCAGAGGCTCTCAGAACTCAATCTTTTGTAGTGTTTAATGCTGCTTCATTATACAAACATGAATGATTTAATCATTAGTTAACAGAGATCATTTCAACCTTTAGCTCTTCTCTACTTGCCCAGAAGTTGAAAGGTGGAACTCTGAATCCCAACTCTAACCCTGCCTTGATCTTTCTGCTCCTAGTCGCTATTATGGAGTTACCTAGAAACTGCCAGCTCAGCTCTTTAGCATATAAAAACAATAAATGCTTTGACTATTACAAGGATTTTAAGAGTTGCATACAAAACAGAAAGTGGGGTATATATGTCACAGTATCGCATATGGTAACAAAACAGAAAGTGGGTTATATATGTCACAGTATCACATATGGTAATTTTATGTTAGCATTTTGAGGAACTGCCAACTACATCATTTTATAGTTTGACCAGCAATGTTTGAGGGTCCCAATTTTTTTCACAGCCTTACCACCACATATTATAATGTATCCTTTTTATTTTAGCATTTCTAGTGTATATGACATGGTGTTATAAATAATACTGATAACTACTTTTTGAGCCTGTTTGTATTTTTGCAAGTACAGATTTTCTTTGAGGTAAATAAAGCATAAGTGAAGAATAAGAGCTTTATATTTCTGAAAATTTAAGGTACTTCTTTAGCATTAATTCACATTTTTTATGTTTTATATTTATTTTGAACACTTGTATCCAAAGCTTACGTGTTTGGGCAGCTTGTTAAACTGCAGGTTCGTGGGTCCTACCTTAGCAGTGGGAATGAATTCTGAGTCTCTTCTTTTTAATAAGGTTACAAAATCATTCTAATAAAAATTTTCTTAGGATCACACTTTGATGAGCTACTTCAACAGCCGAGCCTTTAGTATGTACCAGCATCTGTGTTTTTGTTCTTATAGTTTACCTGAATTATTATTTAGAAAATTTTGTTTGTTGGTGATTGCTTCACTTGTTTTATAGTGGACAGTAGTCCTGATGAGGCTCTTGTGCGTCTTCTTGCTGGATTGGAAAGTGATGGATATCAGCGGGAAAGAAATAGCAAACCATCACCATGTCACTCTTTTGGAGACCCTAAAAATCTCCAAAATAGTGATGATGAAGAAAATGAACCACAGATTGAAAAAGAGGAAATGGAACTTAGTATGGTGATGTCCCAGAGATGGGACAGCAATATTGAAGAACATTGTGCCCAAAAAAGGTGATATTTTTAGTTATTTTAATAACTTTGTTCTGTCATTATCACTGTTTGTTAATCATAAATTGTTTCTTGCTGTTTATAATGTAAAGTGCCATAGGAACTAAATTCTTTGAAACTCTTTTAAGTTGTGGTTTGTTTTCACGAAGCATGTATTTCATATTCCAAGTAATACGAAGTTTCGCTACATTTAGAAAAATTGCATGTTTCAGAAAAAAATGTAATTATATAGACTGTTTTAACATATGTGAGTAATAAATGAGGAAAGTTGAAGCTCCTGCTTATCTCAGAACTTGAAAAAAAGATGCCCTCTGAGAGTTAAATTGTTTTGGAGCTTAGCAACTATGTATAGTGTCAATTTGGAAGATAAGGAATGGCTTCCAGGTATGAATAAACTAAAAGAATTAAACATTAAAAATGTAAAATACATGAGTGTCTCAGAAGGAAACGCTGGCATTCTGGTTTGTTTCTCAAAATAAATCAATAAGATGGTACTGCAGCTTTCTACGTTAGTGTCTGTGAGATTAGAATTCTGCCTTTGAATTTTATATCTCTGGGTAGAAAAAATTAGGCTTCTGAGCCTGCGTGACTGTGCTTCCCTTTAAACTTCTGTATACTCTACTAACATTTCTAAAGCCTGTGTTTGAAATTTTATACCCCAGAACCATTATTGAAAGGGAAAAGAAGCTAATCCATGAATTTGAAGTGTTTATTTTTCTACTTAATAAATTGGAATGGAAATCTCCAGATGTGATGTTGTTGTATTATGACATAGTGTCTCTTGCAATAGTAGGGATGATTTATCCCATGATTCAGTTCATGCTTGTTAATTGATTGGACAAATTCTGAAACTGTGCCCATTTTAACTTGGGAAAACAAACCTAATGTTTCATAAACACACATTAATAAGAAATTGAATAGTAGAAGCATAATATCTAGAAAAGGAATTAATTTTACTCTATTAAATGTTATATTCTACCCTGAGAACCACAGTTTAAGATTACTAAGAAAGACAAAACAAGAAAGAAAAACAGAAGGATCTGTGAACACTTATTTTTGAAGAATATTTGAATAGTGAATGGAGGTGAACCATGGGACGTGATAAATATGTTTATTTTGATGACTGTCCTGTGGAAGATGACAGAGACTTGCTCCATATGTCTGCAGAGAATAAAAGCAGAAATCTTATATGGGATTTGAATAGAAAGATTGTACATGTGTTATTCAGCTTTCTTATCACTGTGGCAGAAAGTGAGAAAAATAACTTGAAGGTTTATTTTAGCTTATGGTTTTAGAGGGTTCGTCACTTGGCTCCATTGTTTATTGGGCTTGTTGTAAGACAGAGCATCATGGCAGAGAATTTGTAGTGAAACAGAGCTCCTTACTTTATGGCAGGTAGGAAGGAGAGCAGGAGAAAGAAGGGGAGGGAGGCTGGACAAGTCATGCCCTCAGTGACCTACTTCCTCCAACTAGGTACAACCTTCCGGAGTTTCTACCCCTCCCAGTAACCTGCCTATTAAGCTATGAATTGCTCAGTGGATGAGGTTAAAACCTTCAGAATCCAGTCATCTTCTGCCTCCAAACACTGCTGTATTAGTGTCCAAACCAGCGCATGACCTTGGAAGACATTTCAGATCCAAGTTATAACATGAAAGAATCAATTAGAGTTGAAAAGAAAAATTTTTGAGTAATATAGGAATATTTTTACTAACAGTTAGGGCCAGTAACTATGGAAGGATAATCCTGTGAGAGAGCAAATCACTTTCACACAGAATATAAAACAGATTGATTATATTAGATCTGTTTAAAATGGAGTTTTTACATTGGATAGAAAGTTGGGCAAAAGGTATTAGATAATGCAGCTCTTAAAAGTGATTTTGTGACAAGTTTTGATTTGGAAAGATGTCAAAAGGGAAACTACCATGTATAATAAAGAGAGATATTTTCAAACTTAAGTGAACAGAAAAAAGAAAAAGTTGGGTATGGTTAGAAAGATTTGCCCTTTCAGATAAAAGGGGAAGTATCAGGTTAGTATCAGTATGAGATAAAATTTAAAGAGACCATCTTTTTGAGGTTGATGTTCATCCACATTTCTAAATAATCCTATTTTGTAGCTGCTACCCTTTTGACTCAGTACCTGTACTGCTATTTTTTGTCCACCACTGAATTGGCTAGCTCTTCCTTCACCTTTTATTTGTTTTTTTCTTTGATTTCAGAATGCAGTGTTTATTTATTTATGGAAAGGGCTATATTCCAGTGAGGCACTTTTTAGAAATTACTGGGTTAGAGCCAGAAATATAGCTCAGTGGCACATGCACCCTACCTGGCAAGCACAAGGTCCTCAGTTCGATTCTTGATACCCAAAAAGAAAAAAAAAAAATTACTTAGTTCTCACTTGAGCTGTTATATGTGTGTATTTAAGGACAGGAGGATGAGTGTTATTAGATATGATAATCCAGGATATTGTACAACTGTGAAAATAGGAATTGTTTCTTCTACAATACATAAGAGGTATTATAATGTTTATTTACAATAATTTGCAGATACCATAGTAAAACATGTTAGTAAGGCAGATTATGTATGCCTTTCTTTTTAAAGTTACATTTTCCAGATCTTTTTTGTTGTTTTAAATGTTATGGTCAAGTTAGATAAATTATTTGCATCTGAGATTTTCTTATAACATACTCACCAATAAATTTTAATATTTTCTAGGTCACTGTGCAGAAATACTCACAGAAATTCAACCGAAGATGATGATTCATCTTCTGAAGAAGAAATGGAGTGGAATGATAACAGTTTGCTTCTTACCAATCTTTCTATACCTCAGTTAGATGGAACTGCAGATGAAAATGGTGGTAAGTGAGTAAGTCTAAAGCAGGCATCTAGTTATTTAGAGCTTAAAAATATTGTATATTTTAAAACTGTCACATTTCCTGTATAGTTCACTAAATAAGGCTGTTGTGACACTGTTATGTTTTGACCTTCCCTGGGCTCTGTTTTTCTTTTGAAAGAATGTAGATAGAGACTTCATTTCTAGGAGCATATAACATTGTTAATCATCGACTTCATGCTTTGTAAACTTTAATCAGTGTATTGTGTTAACATTTCAGTAATACTGGAAACTAAGAAATATGCTCAGCTTACTTGAAATGATTAAAGAACTACTTTATAAAAAAATTTTAATATGATTCGATTTTTCTCTTATTCCTCTAAAAGACATTGCTATTTTGCCCCAATATAACCTTTCCCTGATCAAAAGAAAATGTGATTAAAATAATAAGACCAAACTTCTTTGTGAAGATAAGTATTTTAACATATGAACTTAATTTCATGTAGTTTCTTCCATGCTGATATGGGAAAATATTTTAAAAAGTGATAATGAATTATTTTTTTTCCATTCCAGATAATCCACTAAACAATGAAAATTCTAGAACACACTCCTCTGTAATTGCAACAAGCAAGCTATCTGTAAAACCCTCCATCTTTCATAAGGATGCTGCTACATTAGAACCCCCATCTTCTGCTAAGATTACCTTCCAGTGTAAACACACAAGTGCCCTTTCTTCCCATGTTTTGAACAAGGAAGATTTAGTTGATGACCATCCACAGCCAAACAATATAGAAAAAGGTCTCGATAACTCAGTCACTTCTTTTACAAATGAAAGCACTTACTCAGTGAAATCGTTAAACTGTATTGTCCATTCAGAAAATTCTCATAAAGAAAGTAGTAAGAAAGATACCCTTCCAGTATCTTCCTGTGAAACTAGTATTTTTGATTATGAAGAAGATATTCCATCTGTTACAAGACAAGTACCGAGTAGAAAGTACACAAATGTTAGAAAGATTGAAAAGGATGCCTCTTTTATGCATATGAGCCGTCACACTATTGAGAATACGTTGGGCAAAAACTCGTTCAGTTTTTCTAACTTAAGTCATTCAAAAAATAAGTTACCCTCTGATGGACATGAAAAAGGAAACAGCACAGCTCTGAATAGTTTATTTCCCTCATCATTAACTGAAAATTGTGAATTGCTTTCATGCTCAGGAGAGAATAAAACTGTGGTGCATTCTCTTGATTGCATTGCTGATGAGAGTGGACTAAATAAACTTAAAATTAGATACGAAGAATTTCAAGAACATAAAACGGAAAAGCCAAGTCTCAGCCAGCAAGCAGCACACTATATGTTCTTTCCCAGTGTTGTTCTTTCTAATTGTCTCAGTAGACCACAGAAATTATCTCCTGTAACATATAAACTACAACCTGCCAATAAACCATCCCGATTAAAATTGAATAAAAAGAAACTTGTGGGTCAACAGGAGACTTCTACCAAAAGTAGTGAAATTGGATCCACAAAAGATAGTTGTTTACAAAATAATCCATATAATAGTAATCCTGAGAAGAATAATGTGTTGGCTGGTGATTTAAGCAAAGCTCCTCGTGGAGCTTTTGAAAACAAAACACCTGCAGACAGTTTTTTAGACTGTCACTTTGGAGATGGAACCTTAGAAACTGAGCAGTCTTTTGGACTATATGGAAATAAATACACACTTAGAGCCAAACGCAAGGTAAATTATGAAACAGAAGACAGTGAGTCAAGTTTTGTAACACACAACTCAAAAATTAGCCTACCTCATCCCATTGAGATTGGTGAAAGTTTAGATGGAACTCTCAAATCTCGAAAACGAAGAAAAATATCTAAAAAGCTACCCCCTGTCATTATAAAGTATATTATCATTAACAGGTTTAGAGGGAGGAAAAATATGCTTGTGAAATTAGGGAAAATAGACTCTAAAGAAAAACAAGTAATACTAACAGAAGAAAAAATGGAACTGTATAAGAAACTTGCACCTTTGAAAGATTTTTGGCCAAAAGTTCCTGATTCCCCTGCAACCAAATATCCCATTTATCCACTAACACCAAAGAAAAGTCACAGAAGAAAGTCAAAACATAAGTCTGCTAAGAAAAAAACTGGTAAGCAACAAAGGACAAGTAGTGAGAATATTAAAAGAACTTTATCTTTCAGGAAAAAGCGGGCACATGCTATTCTTTCTCTTCCCTCACCATCTTACAATGCTGAAACCGAAGACTGTGACTTGAATTATAGTGACGTTATGTCTAAACTAGGTTTTCTTTCTGAGAGAAGCACAAGTCCTATAAATTCTTCTCCACCTCGCTGCTGGTCTCCCACAGATCCAAAAGCTGAAGAAATCATGGCTGCTGCAGAAAAAGCAACAGTGCTTTTTAAGGGTCCTAATTCCTATAGTAGTAAGACTGTTCACTCTCGTGTAGGAAAAAGTAACCGCTCAAGAGTACAGGTTAAGAAATCAAAAGCAAAGCATGTTAATCCCTCTGTAGTTACTAAGAAAAGAAACAAACGAAATCAGACAAATAAACTAATAGATGATGGAACAAAGAAACCAAGAGCAAAACAGAAACAAAAAACAAATGAGAAAAGTAAATCTAGAAAGCACATAACACTTAAGGATGAAAAAATAAAGTCTCAGTCTGGTGTAGAAGTTAAATTTGTGTTAAAACATCAGAATGTGTCTGAACCTACAAAAAGCTCTGGAAGCTCTCAGGTACTTCTTAAACACAAAGAGGTGTCACTAACAGGCGCTCCTGCAGATCATCCCCTTTCTGTTCCTCAGCCCAGTGGAATCAGTGCACAACAGAAACTATCTGGCTGCTTTTCTTCTTTCTTAGAAAACAAGAAGTCTGCAGATTTGCAAACATTCCCTAGTTCACGAGATGATTTGCATTCATCTGTTGCTTGTGGTTCTATAGGATCTGGAATCTCAAAAATTAATATTCAAAGGTCTCATAATCAGAGTGCTATGTTTACTCTAAAAGAGTCAACCTTGATTCAAAAAAATATATTTGATCTTTCCAACCATTTGTCTCAGGTAGCACAGAGTACACAGATACCTTCTAGCATAATGTCTCCAGTAACAGAAGACAGTGCACATTTACAAAAAAACTATTTGTCATCCTTTGGAAAGTTAAATGAATATCACAATTCCCTAGAATCAAAGCCAGACCAGGTCTGTACCCCTAATTTTTTACACTGCAAAGACAGTCAGCAACAGCTTGTGTGTATGGCAGAACAATCAAAGCACAGTGAAACTTGTTCTTCAGGAAGTGCAGCTTCAGAGGAAAGCCAAATGCCTAATAATTGCTTTGTAACTTCCTTAAGAAGTCCAATCAGACAAATAGCATGGGAGCAAAAACAGAGGGGCTTTATTTTAGATACGTCAAACTTTAAACCTGAAAAGGCAAAGCAGAGGTCGCTGTCAGAAGCAATTTCACAATCCAAAGCACTTTCTCAGTGTAAAAATCAAACTGTGTCAACACCTCCAGCATTTGTTGAAGGACAGTCTGGCCTGGCAGTTCTAAAGGAATTGTTACAAAAAAGACAGCAGAAGGCACAAAATGCAAACATTATTCAAGACTCCTTAACTAGTAAACAACAACCAAACAAAGTTATTTCTGGTTCCCTTGAACATAAAGCAAACAAACGGACACGAGCAGTAACATCTCCAAGAAAACCTCGAACTCCAAGAAGTACAAAACCTAAAGAAAAAACTCCCAAAGTTCTAAAAATAGACTCTTCAAATATACAAAATTCTGTCCAATTGGACAATTCCCTATCAGATGATAGTCCTGTCTTTTTTTCAGATCCAGGTTTTGAAAGTTGTTACTCGCTTGAAGATAGTTTGTCTCCTGAACATAATTATACTTTTGATATTAACACAATAGGACAGACTGGATTTTGTAGTTTTTATTCTGGGAGTCAGTTTGTCCCAGCTGATCAGAATTTGCCTCAGAAGTTCCTAAGTGATGCTGTTCAGGACCTTTTTCCAGGACAAGCTATAGAAAAACATGAGTTTTTAAGTCATGAGAACCAGAAGTGTGAAGATAAGCATCATGTCTCAGACTCGACCTCCTGGATTAGATCTAGTCCTGAACTTTTTGAGAAATCATCCATAGATGGCAGTGAAAATCATTGCCACCACCAATGGAAAAATAGCTTTCATTCTCTCACTACTCGATCTAGTTCAATAATGGATTCTTTCTGTGTCCAGCAAGCAGAGGACTGTTTGAATGAAAAATCCAGGTTGAGTAGGAGTTCAGTAAGCAAAGAAGTATTTCTTAGCCTCTCACAGCCAAGCAATTCAGACTGGATTCAAGGACACACCAGAAAAGAAATGGGACAGTCTCTTGATTCAGTTAATACCTCTTTTACCACAGTACTTTCCTCTCCTGATGGTGAACTTGTGGATGCAGCCTCTGAAGACTTAGAATTGTATGTTTCAAGAAATAATATGTTGTCACCAACTCCTGATAGTTCACCAAGATCTGCCAGCTCTCCCTTACAATCAAAAAATGGCATTTTTACCCCTCGAGCTGCTCACATTCTGAAACCACTTATGTCCCCACCAAGTAGGGAAGAAATTGTGGCAACTTTATTGGATCATGATCTTTCAGAAACTATCTACCAGGAACCATTTTGCAGTAATCCTTCTGATGTGCCAGAAAAACCCAGGTAATTATTATATGTATAATATTTAGTACCTGGTTGCTAGTTTTCTGTCTGTGATACTGTATTTGTAAGCATCATTGTAAAAGCTATTTGTAATTATAGACTTAATAAGAAAATTCACATACTTACTATACCTGGATGAATTTGAGTTGATGCTTATATTGGTCATGGGTCTGTTGTTACTTAATAATGTATCTCTATTAAGGATCAGAGGAACAGAAATATTGCAGTGATTGTGTTTATTTTTTTAAGGTGCTGGGAGTCAAGCACCCCAAGGTGTTAGATAAGCACTCTACCACTGAGCTGTCTCTCACAGTGATCATTTTTAAATTGATGTTTTTTAAAAATGTCAAACTTTTATACTGTTTAAAAAGAACTTCATTTTTTAAAGGATGTTTAATATAAATGTGTTGGTCAGGCTCTGTTACTGTAACAAATATCTGAGGTAACTAACTTGTGAAGAAAAAAGGTTTCTTTTCACTCAGTCCATGACTGGTTCACCTCATCGCTTTGGGACTGTGAGGTAGCAACACAGTATGGCAGCACGTTGTGGCAGAGCAAAGCTGCCCACCTCAAGGGAGAGAAAGAAGAGGAAACCAGAGCCCTAACATCCTAAGGGCACACGCTTGGCATCTTAACTGTCTCCTACTAAGCTCCACTTCTTTTTTTTTTTGTATTGGGGATCGAACTCACGACCTCACGCTTGCCAGGCAGGCGCTTATCCCGCTAAGCAAAATCCCCTGCTTAAGCTCCACTTGTTACAGTTTCTGCTAGCTACCAGTGATACTAAGCTGGGCTCCAGGCCTCTAACACAGGAGTCTTTTGGAGACACTCAAGATCCAAACCACAGCAATGAGCACATGTATGTTTTAAGTATTCTTTTATATTAAATGAAAAATTTTTAAGGTCTTTATATTATTTTTATATTTATATATATTTTATATTTTTATATTATTTTTATATTATTTTATATTATTCTCTCTATATATTTTTAAGGACTTTCTTTCCAAGTGGTTTCAACATCTTCAGTCTTACTGTTAGTTTGTGTAGTCATTAAGGGTACGAATGGGCTTTGGGCCCTCCTTGTCTATTCTTTTTTTAAAGATTCTGTTCATGTAAGTGATACTGCAAATAACAAATTAGGAATTATTGTACTGTTTATCAGTAGTTGAATAGTCATCCTGTACCACCTTCATCACCAAGTTAAGACATACCTGGTAAAAGCTAAATTATAGAGAACATTACTTAATCCAAGAGATTTAAGTGGTAATTCTTGTTCTGCCCCAATAGTTATGATCCTGTATACTTAACCATTTGCAGAAAGAGCCCATCCATTTCAGAAGTAGAAAAAAAAGTAAGTCAGGGCTTATAAAGCAGGCCCTACTTAAATTATTGAAAGAATTATGCAGAGCCAGTTGAAGCAGAGGCCACACTGCATGTATGCACTGACCATTAACAGAACCATGTTCCTGACCCTACTAGTTAAATCACACACACACATACATACATGTAGTGTAAACACATGTCCTTATATGTTTGTCCAGACTCATAGAATATTCAAGCCAAGAACGAATCCAAATGTAAACTGTGGGCTTTGGGCGGTATAATTTGTCAGTGTGAGCTCATCAGCAGTAATGTGTGTATCATGTGGGTAAGTGATGATGAGAACTGAGGAGGCGATGTGTGTGGGAATGCAGGGGAGATACGAAAGTGCTATGAAAAAATATATGTGCTCTTCTTTTAATTTTGCTGTGAACCTAACACTAATCTAAGAAGAAGTAAAAGTAAAGCAGTGAAAATAGGAGATCAGAAATAAAAAGTCAAAATTCTCTCCTGTGATGACTTGAAATGAAGAGTGCAGACACTCTCTTCTCTTCCCATCAGAGCTGGATAGTTTAGTCTTCCTTACTAGTCACATAAGACACTTGTTTATTTCACTGCTAGAGCATGTTCTGTTCATTATATGTCGATTTTTATTTTAGGAGCTTTGACTTTATTGGTAGTGATTATAGTACCTTTTTCCATCTTTTTTTTCTACCTCAGCCTTGTAAGTGGTTTGAGTTTTTAGTTACCAAACTTACCTGTGATAGTCATTAACTTTTTGTTGCTATTAGTTTTTATTGTCCAACTTTGATACTTGTCCTGTAGCAAAAATAAAAGGATAGCAATCATTTGTGAAACAATGTTTTAATAAAAAAATTCAATATAGAAAATGAAAGAAGATAAAAAAAGAAATTGCACCATTTCTTTTCCTAGTGGTGGCCACTGTGATATTTTGATGTTTTCTTACTTTATAAAAGGTACAGGTTTAAGCCTGGTGTGGTGGCGCACACCTGTAATCCCAGCACTTGGGGGCCTGAGGCAGGAGGATTGTGAGTTTGAGACCAGCCTGGGCTACAAAGTGAGCTTAAGGCCAGTCTGAACAGCATTGTGAGACACTGTCTCAACCAGCAAAAAAAAAAAAAAAATTACAGTTTTTAGTTTATGAAATATGATTTCTGTAGTTAAAAGTATTTCATCCAAATTTATTCATTCAGTGAGTTTCTTAAAACATTTAATGGCAGCCTAATATTGTCATTTATATATTGGTGGGCATAAAGGTCATTTTCTGTTTTGTCTGTATAGATATGTAAGTATTATTTTCTTTATTAAAGCATTTCTTATATTTTGGAGCCTTTCTTTTATCATCCAAGAAGTAGGACTTCTGAAAAATTGGAAACTCTTTATGCATGTTATAAAATTTTGCCATGCTACTGACAGTGTAAAAGAAAACTGAATTTACCATATCTTATCAAAGCTTTTTTTTTTCTTGACTTCACTATGAGCTGTGTATCATTAGTGTTAGGGTTGGGTATGGTCACATGATACATGTACTAACTCTTTCAAAGGCAGTAGTTCTGTTTCTAACTTTTCACATAGCTGCAAAGCAGGTACGGAAAAAATACTAAGTGCTGGTTACAGTGTTGACTAATGGCGAATGAAATTTTGCCATTTTTTATAGGAACAGGAACTGTGGCAATACTGGATGCTTCTCTCTTAGCTCCAAAGCAGAAAACATGAATCTAGCAAATTGAGTTTCATGTAGAGATCAGAACTTTGGGAGAGTCTTGCTGTAAGAGAAGTAATTGGAAAAAACTGTCTTCATACCCGTAAGAGAGTTATCATGAGGAAGAAAGAGTAGGTGTATTTTTTATCACTGAAATAGTGTTGATAGGTTACAGAAAAAAATACTGTGTGATATTTATAGCTACTGAAAACTAAACCAGGTCATCTTTAAATTACTTATTCTTCACATATATACGTATAAATACATTGGTAGCATTTATGCTATGCATTTTATGGGCTCTGCCAACTTCTGAGTCCTTATGTTAAAACTTATTTAAAAGAAGAAAAAATTATGGTAGTTTACTTCAGTTATGCGTGTTGATTTTTAGTGCTCGGCGTTGATCTTAGGATCGCACACATACTAACTACAAACTCTGTAGACTGCCAGCAGTGTGGTTTTTTTTTTTTTTTTTTTCAGTGATTGAGAGCATTTGAAGGATATAAAGACCTGTTTGAATTGACTGGTTTTCCTGCAAAATATAGAAAGAGATTATTGGTAAAATCCCGAAGACATAGACACTGAATTACAAATTACTCCCTCATTTTTATCCATGTATCTTAACAGAGGAAAGTTAAGATTAGAAAAGATGAGGAGAGTCTTATGAGTTTGTGTCACCTCCTTGAAGGAAGAAAGATTTCAAGAGGAACTAAAACAAATGAAATGTGCCTTCTGTGTTATGTATTGATACTTTACAAAGACAATTTGTTAGTCATACGGCTTTGAGGAAAAGTATGCTAGAGCTAAACATAGCATGTTTCTAGCTACAGTGAAAGAGAGAGATAAGAAACAGATGGGTGTAGTTAAGATTCCAGAAGAGATTTTACAAACATCTCTTTGATGGGAAATTAAATCTTTCAGTAATTGTTCTTTGAGACAAAGCAATTATTCTGAAATGTGTTGTTTATAGGGAGATTGGTGGACGGCTCCTCATGGTAGAAACTCGGCTTCCAAATGATCTGGCTGAGTTTGAAGGAGACTTTTCCTTGGAGGGACTTCGTCTGTGGAAAACAGCATTCTCAGCAATGACTCAGAATCCAAGACCAGGGTCACCTATTCGTAATGGCCAACCATTTGCCCATAAAGGATTGACTAACAGCCATAAAATGGTTGAAGATAAAAAAATCGTGATCATGCCTTGCAAATGTGCCCCAAGTCGACAACTGGTTCAAGCGTGGCTTCAAGCCAAAGAAGAATACGAGCGTTCTAAGAAACTGCCTAAAACTGAGCCAACTGGAATTTTAGAAGCTGTTGAGATTTTCAGCCCTTTAGCTAACCCTGATGACAAACCTATAGTGCCTCCACAAATGGATGAGAGCCCGCGTATACGTCCTACTACAGCACATACCAAGGAAGATGTTGATAATTCTCATATTACTTTACAAGCACCAACCACGAGATACAGTCAAACTGCAAGTAAAAGCCACATGCTGCTACCAGTTGCCTGTGCAGGTGATTCTGAGAAAGATGAAGGTGATGATAATAACTGTTACGTTAGTTACAGCTCCCCTGAATCTCCAGTAATTCCTCCTTGGCAACAAGCAACATCCCCAGATTCCAAAACATTAAATAGAGATGATGGACCTTCATCACCAATAGAGAAGCTGTGTTCCCTGGCTGTTGAGAATTTCTTAAAGCCAGTAAGAGATGGTATACAGAGAAACCCCTGCTGTGAGACTGGGGAATCTCTAGTCATCTCTCCAACTAGGGGAAGAACTGGGAACTGTGAATCACTTTGCCTTCACAGTACGCCAATTATACAGAGAAAACTTATGGAAAGGCTTCCTGAAGTAACAAGCATTAGCCCTTTATCAACAGGTAAGCATCAATAATGGAAAGGCTTTAAAAATGGTCTTTAAAGATAGAAATGGAACCACCAAGCTTGAGACAGTGGCTCATGCCTGTAATCCAACTACTCCAGAGGCAGGGTAATCACAAATCTGAGGCCAGCCTGAGCAACTAAAAACTATATTTCAGAATTTAAAAAGAGCTGGGAGTGTAACTCAATGGTAAGGTACTTACCTACCATGTAAGTCTCTGTTTTCAGTCCTCAGCGATACCAAAAAAAGGGGAGGAAAAATATTGGTGTGTGCCTGTAAATCAGATTTTTAAAAGAAACTCTGGCTCAGCAAATAAGAGATTATCATAGGTGAACTTTCATCTTTCTGCTGTAAAATCTGTTTCCATCCTATCTTCCCACCTTGGAGTGAAATACTATGCAGGAGCTCTCGGAAATCTGTCTTCTCAACTTGATTTTCCACATTGGCTTTCTTACATATACCCAAATTTCTTTTGCCTTTTAAAATAGAATCAAAATCACAATTTTTTTCTTGACCTTATATCTCCAAGCAGTATCAGTGCTTTCTTCTCCCCTTCAAAGCCAAATTTCTTAACAAGTTTTGCTAACTTTGCTTCCTTAGTTTGCCTCCTGTCTTCATTACTTTTCTTGATGCTGAGACAAAATCTAACGCCTAAAGTTAAAGGAGGGAAGGCTTATTGTAGCTCACAGTTGTAGAGGCTGCAGTCCATAATGGCCTGGCTCCATGGCAGAGTGGCATAGCAGAGGGGCACTGTAGAGGAGAAACAGTTCATGGCAGGCAGAAGCCACCAGAGCAGTGAACTAGAGAGCAGCAAGCAGCAGTCTTCTTTCTGTCCCTAATCCAGGCTACCTGCACTGGTAACACTCACACCCTTAATCCTAGAATTGTACTGTGAATCAATCCCAGCATCACGTCCTCTAGATCCAGCCACTTACACAGAGCCCGACTCGTGACCACAAGAGGCTTTAAGAGGACATACAGACACAAGCCATCAGCTCACCTAACTTCTGTCCCCATCATTTCACTGTGCTGACGTCCGTAAAGACTCGTGATAAACTTCATACAGCTAAAGCTAATGTGTGTATTTTTATTATCACATGCCTTCTAAGGCATTGTTCTGCCAGCCACATCGTGCTTAAGGCTTCTCCTCTGGGCTTTCCTCCCACTTTCCTGTTTCTTCGTGCTGGCTTTCATTTGAAACTTTCTACTATTCTCTGTTATTGCTTAAATGTTGGCATTTAGTAAGGGTTAACCTAAAATCTTCATTACTCTGTTTTCCCCTATATTTTCTAATTCCGTTCCACAGGATTAATACTAGTAACTAAAAAATTTATGTTTGCATTTCTTTTAAGAACTGTCTTTTAGGCTGCACAACACTATCAGCTTCCCATTTGGCATTTGTACTTGAATAGTTAGAAGTACATAATTAGTATTTTTAAAACTAATTCTCAGTTTCATTGCACACGTTTACCACTACCTCACCAACACCCTCATGTGCACAGTACACATATATATATGCCCATGCATAGAAAACTATCTGGTCTTCTGTCAGTTCTTAATGAATAATAATACTATCTATCAATCAGCTACACAAATGAGAAATAAACCTTATTTTTAGTATCTGCTTCATTGGTTCATAACCACTCAGTGTTTTCCAACTTATTACCAAGTCCTATCACTTGTTTGTTTCCTACATAACCCAAATAAGTCTACTTCATTATACCTCTGTTACCACAACATTAGAGCTATCATCTTGTGCTTTGACTTCCTTTTAGCCTTTGGGCCTACTTTTAGCAGTTTCCCATTTCTTTTGCCTGATATTTAGGAAAGGTCTCTAATCTATTTCTAGTTAATTATTTCTTTTTAGGTTTCTGCTTAAAGTCTTATCCTAAGTAAAAATTCCTAGTTGTATTCCTCCTTTGTTGTAGGTACCCAGTTGTAATCTCCCTTTACCCCAGTTCCTCTTACAGCAATTTCAGTTACCCACAGATGACTACAGTCCAAAATTAATAAAAGGAAAATTTTAGAAATAAGCAATTCATAAATTTAAAATTGTGCACCATTCTTAGTGGCATGATTAACTATCACACTTTCTCTTCTGGAGTGTGACTCGTGTCTTTCTCCAGTGTATCCATACTATTATATACGCTGCCTTCTCGGTGGTCACTTACTATCTTAATTGTTAGATCAGCTGTTGTGGAATTGTAATCCTTCACAAGGTTCAAGTAATCCTGATTTTACTTTATAGTGACCCCAAAGGGCTAGGGTTGGTATACTGGCGATTCATACAAACCAATAAGGCACTGTTAAGTGCTTTCTATAAAAAGGTGAAGAGTAATGAAAGATACTTTGAGAAAGAGACAACATCCCCATAACTTTTATTGCAGTATATTAGAATTGTTCTATTTTAACTGTCAGCTATATTAATCTCTTACTGTGCCTAATTTATAAACAGATTTGTGATAGGTATGTAGAGGGAAAAAAATCCGTAGTATATACTGTATAGTACTCAGGACTGTTCAAGGTTTCAAGAAACACTAAGGACCTAGGAACGTACGCTTCACAGATGTGTTATAAGGGGAATGCTATAATTTTATTTTCTACAAATACAGTGAATTTCTGATTCTGTAGATCTCATGAGGGAAAGACCGTATGTCTTTTCTTCATCATAAATATTTGATAAATAAGTGAATAGATGAATTAAATGAGTCCCACAGATAATGACTGAGGCATAAAACTCAGTAAAGCTTAAGTGTTTTTTTTTTAAATACAAAATATTAAAAGAGGAGTCCAGATATATACAGGTACAAATTCTCTGTGATGAATATGATCATTAGATATATCTAAATTGTACCAATAAGCATAATAAAAAGTACAAAATTTTAAAGTTAATTTGGTGGACATAGGAGGTGTGAATTAGTTTTATTTTTAAATTATGAAGTCTTTGGAGGAATTTCTAGGACAATATTCACAAATGGTGCTTAAGTATTTGAAACAGGAAATTGTTTTAAAACAGAAGCAGGTAATTTCGTTGTATAAGTTAAAAAAATGAAATTTCTTTTACAGAACCAAAAACCCAGAAGTTAAATAATAAGAAAGGAAGTAATACTGACACTCTTAGAAGAGTACTGTTAACTACACAAGCAAAGGTAACTATATTAAGCATATTTACAGATCAGTGGTGATCCAGTCTTATATTTAGATTTTGGTTGATAACATTGTCTCAATTTAAAAATTTTTATTAGTTATATTTTTGCATCATTATTTACATATCTTTGAGACAACAAGAAATTGCCTATTTTTTTTTAGTTTTTTTGTTGTTGTTGGGATCTAAGAGATTCTTATATGTAAATACAAATATTACAGAGAAAGTGACTATGATAGCCAAAATGTGGATTATGAGGATACAAATACATTAACTGATTACTGGCAAAATCAGAACAATCCAATGACAGCAGAGCTCAAGTAAGTGATTTTTGATCCCACCAAGATACATATCCTTTTTCTTGGTTTATTATTTTTTTCTAAAATAATAACTTAAATTTTTTCAGTTTACTTTAATAAGTAGCAAAGGAGAGCAACATTATTTACTACTGATCTGAAAAGTTATAAATGTCTTTATCAGATACTAAAAATATGGTACTTATATATGGTCATGTGGAAAAGTATTTGTTGTACATGTATCCTTCAATATATATGAAAATCATTTTCATATTGGCCACTTCCCATAAGCGTTATTAGTTTTATAAGATGCATTTTAGTATTTATATTTTGAAGTTATACCTTTTAAACTTACATTTTAAAGTTTACTGAATTATAAACTATATGTTTTAAGAGCAATTACCCATTGGGTTATAAATATAAATCAACATTTTGGGGAAAACAGTTAATGGAATTACAAAACAGAAAAAAACATTTTAAGGAATGGAAAAATTCTGTTTTTTAAATGCCTGAAAATTAATTAGAATATTTTCTTTAATTCATCTTTTAGAGACCTATAGTATTAGAGATAAATACAAAATTAGAATTTCAAATCTCTGATAGTCAGATTTCAGTCAATATAGTTGCAAATATATTAATTATTTGCTTATATTGTTTTCAAAAAAGGTCAAGATAAATAAATATCCTTGTGAGCCTTCTACAAGTTTAGTATTTTTAGTATTTGGGGCTTATAAATTCAAAGATCAAATTTTGGCTTGCTTACAGATTGTATCAGATATTCCTACATTTATCCAGTTACTAGAATGAAAATAATACTAACAAAAGTTCTTTTCTTAGATGTAAAGAGATATGTTTATAATTATTATTAAAAGCATATTATCTAAGTGAGAAATAACCAAAAGAAAGAAAATGATTGCTCATTTATCTTTTTCTGGCTATTTTTTTTTTAATAGAATCAATTTGCAACTGTAAATACCCCAAAGAAAGAAACTTCTCAGATTGATGGACCATCTCTAAACAATACTTATGGTTTCAGAGTCAGCATACAAAACTTACAGGAGGCAAAAGCTTTACATGAGGTAAAATTAACAGCAAGAACACATATACTGTGTTTAACTATTAGGTTTTATTCTAGAAAGCAAGTGTGGAAAGTTTTTAATGGAACAGATATAGTGAATTCTATCCTTGTAAATCTTCAGTTCTTTTTATTTTACTTTAAATAATACTGAATAGAGCAACCTTTAAGTTGTCCATTAGTTGCTGAGACTGGTTTCACAACTTTGACAGATCCAATAACTGAAATTTAGTTTATAGGAGCTAAAACTAGAAAAAATTTTGAAATATTAAATATTAGAAAATCAATTTTTTATTTGAGATTATTATAGTAGGATGTTCTGTCACATCTCAAATATGATATTTACTGATATTTCTGATTGGCTCAGTAAATTAGAAGCTGATACAAAAGGTGATGATTTATTCAGATAATCTCTATATAACCTATTTACTTTTATATTACAAACTATTTGCTAAAGACGAGGACACCATCTCATAAAAATGTATGTCATAGTATGATTGAAAAGAATTTGTAAGTGAGTACTATAAATTTATCTGTATTACAGAAAACAGTACAAAGCACAATCTATTAGTAAGATGGAAATCAAAGTATGTTTTCATTGTTTATGTTTGTGCTTTTGTTATAGTACATACTAGCAAAGTGGCTCCCGAGAACTTCAAATTCGGCCTGTACAACTGAGGAACTTAATTTTTAAGTTTTATTTAATTTTATTTAATTTAGGCTTAAAAGCGGATACTGGACTCAAAAGCTTAAAAAGTCATGCTGCACTCATGTATTGGAAAACTTTTTAAAGTATGTTTGAATAGCCTAGGTATTTGAAACTACTTTTTCAACTGTAAATTTTATGAAATGTAAATATGGATCAAGTAGTTTCATAGAAAATTTAGCGTTCACAGTGAGTGTTAGAAATATATAAAGTATACTGACTTTAAAGACTTACTAGATAGAAGAATGTAGAATATCTTATTCATAATTTTTATATTGGTTACATATTGAAAGATGTTTTAGGTATGCAAGTTGAAAATCCTTAATCCAAACTCCAAAATCTGAAACTTTGATTACTGATAACAATTCCACTTGTGGAAAATTTCATGTCTACCCTCATGAGATGACATATATATATATATAAATAAATAAAATTGCTTATTCACTAAAAATACTGTATAAAATTACCTTCAGGCTAGGTATATTTGTGTATTTAATAGTAAATGAATTTATGTTTAAACTTCTGTTACATCCCCAAGATACCTCATTATGTATATGCAAATATGATTCCAAAGCACTTCTGTCCTAAGCATTTTGGATAAAGGATTCTCAGCCTGTACTGAATAAAATAAATGTTTTTAAAATAATTGAATCTATTTTTACTTTTTTCAGTGTAGCTATTAGAACATTTTAAAACATGTGGCTTTTGTTTTATTTCTGTTGGATGATGTTTTGTATGTCTTAAGGCAGAGACTTAGTAAACACATGTAAATAGTGATTTTTAAATTTATTATTTATTTATTTATTTTACATTTTGTATGTTTTTTTATTTGCTCCAGGTAGGGTTTATAACTGTCACTTTCCCACACTCTGGATTATTTCTGATCCCATCCCATCCCTCTTTCTTTCTTTCTTTCTTTCTTTCTTTCTTTCTTTCTTTCTTTCTTTCTTTCTCTTTCGTTCTTTCTTTCTTTCTTTTTTTTTTTTTTTTTGGTGCCTGGGATCAAACTCACAACCTCACGCTTGCCAGGCAGGCACTTATGCCACTGAACTAAACCCCCAGCCCTAAATTGTGATTTTTTAAATTCTCACTTCTCTATTTGTGCATTTTTCACTCAACAGCAGTTATATAGTTCACTTTTTGTACCTCACCTTGTTCTAACCCCTGAAGCCAAGAAAAATTATGGGATGTACTCAATATATGTCAAACACACACAAAATTAAAGATTAAAGAAATACTATGTTTTAAAAAACATTTTGCAAATCAAAACTGATAGACCTTATCAAAATGACTTTTAAGACTTACTGTTTGGTTATTTCCTTTTTATTTGTAAAATATAATTTTCTATGTATTTGCTATATGTATTCATTAATTTGCTCTTCACAACCCCATTTCAGAAACACAATTCCTCTTGAAGTTATAATCACTCAGGAAGTCTGGTGGGCTGCTGACAACTACTTCCTCTCCTCTCAAGAGTCCTAACAGCCACCTGCTGGCCAAAACAGGCAATGAGCCCCCAGAATCTGTATTATGCTCTTGTCTAGGAAAATCTCTGTGGCCATCTCTGTATTCTGTTTGCTTAAAGTAATATCCACAAGAGTGATACTGCATTGTATATGGAGCAGTAGAAAGGCTTTTGAGGTGTGAAGTTATCTAGTAATGAAATCTAGACTCATTTGATCTGAAATTGTCTTCAGTCTTCTCGATAGTCTTTCCGTATCTTCATCCTTTTCTAATTAAACTGGTTGTTTTGTTTTGTTTTGTTTTGTTTTGTTTTGTTGACTTGGGTTTGAGGGAGAGTTTTCCCATTTTAAAATTTTGTATTCGTTGAAGTAGTGCATACTGACTGATATTGAAGTATATGTGTTTGAAGTTCTTGGGGGCTTGTATACGGTTCATTGGTGAGAGTGCTTGCCTAGCATGAGTGAGGCCATGTGTTGTGTCCCCAGCACCACAAACAAAAGTAATATTAAAAGATTTCTTCTCTTGGCTCTGCATTTCACTTTTTTAAAGTTTTAGTCTTTTAAAAAATAGAAACAAGAGTCTGTATTTCTAAGGCGAGTGATTTGTGGGTATCTTTTATTATTTCTTTTGCCTTTCTACTAGTACATACATAATTAATGTTCTTTGTTTTGTAAAGTATTTCATAACAATCACTAATGAACACATGCAGTATTACCTATATGTGGTAAAAATTCAAGCAGGATAAAAATTTTACAGTGAAAAGTAAGCTTTCCTTCTGTCTTACTCTACTAATTCTCTTCTCCAAAGGCAGTAAGTAGTTCTATACTTTGTATGTCTCTTTGCATGTCACTGTGTCCACCTCTTTTGTTTTAGGAAAAAACCTAAGAATTACAGTTTAGAGATTTTTATTAACATAAGAACATACATGTGGAAAGCAATTTTTATTATCTGTCAAGGAAACTATACATGGGTAAAATAAGATACTTGATACCACATTGTGTGTGTATATGGGGGAGAGAATAAAATAGAAGATAAATAGGAAGATCTTTTTTAATGGATAGGGGAACAAGAGATGGACGGGGTAAGGGAGAAAAGGGGATAGAAAAAGAAATGAAGAAAAATACTAAAGATGGAGCTTTTGCAGATGTGAAGGGGACCAAGAACTGGAGGGAATAGGAGGGTCAGGAGACAAAAATTAAGGTGTGTTATGTACATATACCAACTCCCCACAATAAATGTAATCATGGCATACTGCAAACATGCACTAATAAGAAACTTAAAAGAACTATTATTGAAATGTAGCAAAGATTTTTAAAATAAAAATGTGTGTCGATTTAATCAACTCTCATGATAAAAATCAGTTTTAGTTTGTGGCATGTTAAATTATGAGTTTGTCTTTTATGGCCATTTTTTTTTGTACACGTATCTCCTTAGAGTTTTAGTGAAGAATATTTCTTTGAGTATGTAGGTCTCAAAAATTTCTTGAACATAATTTTTATTTCTTTCATAGATACAAAATCTTACCCTAATCAGTGTGGAGTTACATGCTCGAACTAGAAGAGACTTAGAGCCAGATCCTGAGTTTGATCCAATCTGTGCTCTTTTCTACTGCATCTCATCTGATACTCCACTGCCAGATACAGAAAAAACAGAACTCACAGGTGTAATAGTGATTGATAAAGAAAAGACAATCTCTGGTCAAGGTATTGTTCATTTTTATTAAGAATATAGGTTATGCACACTAGGGTGAGTCTTTGAACAAGAATTTTTGTGCTGTTCTCCTTTCTAAAATGTTTACTGAGTTAGGAGTAGAAAGCTGTGGGCGGAGCTGGGGATTTGGCTCAGCGGTGTAAGCGCCTGTCTGGCAAGTGCGAGGTCATGAGTTTGATCCCGGTACCACACACACACACAAAAGAAAGCTATGGGCAACTTTGTTCATGATTCATTATTTTTGCTTGATTTATTGTCAAAAATCAGAAGTGGCTTGAGGTGGTAGAGCGCTTATCTAGCTTGTGCAAGGGCCCTAGGTTCAATCTTTAGTACTGGAGGAAGAAGGAAATATGACATAAAGATCTTGAGACAGTTTCTAATTAGCATAAGTAATTTGATCTAAATATTTTATATTCATATAGAATCCAATTAGGTCAACTTGAGTAGACTACTGTTTGCATATGCAGCTGTTTTGCTGCCAATACAGAATTTCTCTTTGCTTAAGAGTTTTTAAAGATGCTTTCTAACTTTGTTTATATCTTTGAAAATACATACAATTTGGTTCAGTTTCTTCATATAGTATATTAAATCAGCATTTTACAAAATGCATTTCTTTGCAGTTTTAAATGGTGATTGTTACAAGTAAACTCAGTCTACTTAGAAAGAAGTCTGAGCATAAAACTAAACAAACATTTAAAGGTTAATCATTATTGTTCTTGAAATGGATCATACTACCTGTGACAAGCCAGTCATTGAATCCTCATGAACTTCTCAGGAAAGTTTGGTCTTTTGAACCTTTGATTGTTTGAGTTCAGCTGTGGTGGGAAGTCTTTACATCATGGAAATATGTAGTGAAAAGCAGGACTGTGTTTTTGGTGTCCCCTGACCCTCCTGGAAGAGGTGGTAGTTGAACATTTTAAGAATACTTGTGATTAGAACATTCTCTGTTAAGCAAAGCTCTTTCCACTACAAAAACTGAACACAGAAATAAAATAATAAATTTTTTTGCAGGTGATATGTCATTATCTGGGGAATTTTGTGAATGTAAATTTTTAGGAGAGTAAAAATATGAAATTTGAAATTTTAGTCATGTCAAATCAGAGAATATTTTAAGAAAATTTTCAAGAAGTTTAATTGTATTTTTACTATGGAGAATGCTTTCTTAATTTGAAATATTTCACTAGCACAATTACTCAAAAGTAAGAGTTGTTACTTTTTTATAATGTTTTATTACATTATATATATATATATATATATATAGCCAACATTTTGTTTATTTCTTAGATATCAGATATCAGACTCCGTTACTTATCAGATCTGGAGTAACAGGATTAGAAGTTACCTATGCTGCTGATGAGAAGGCACTTTTTCAAGAAATCACAAATATAATAAAGAGGTATTATTTTGTATTTTCTGATTTTTCCAGCCTTTCTTTGTCTAGTTTTTTCATGTTGGTGTAGATATTATAGATAATAGTATGAAGGAGAAAAAAAACTTTTTCTTGCAGCCTTTGAAAGTAGAGAATTATCTTTAGAATTATTTTATACTCAATGTCCTATCATCATCACCATTTCCATTGGATAAAGGATAAGGAAAGCAATATTTAATTCACAAGATTAATGAGCCAGAGAAAGAAAAATATTTTCTCAGTGTCTTAACTTCCTACTTGAATTTTAGGGTGATTTTTCTGTGGTGCCAACATAAAAGTCCAACCTGGCCAGTATCACAAGCCTGTAATCACTCTGGGAGGCCGAGGCACAAGGATCACAAGTGTGAGCCTCATATAGACAACTTAGTGACTTCGTGAGACCTTGTCTTAAAATAACATAAAAATTTACAAAAAAGTGCTAGGGATGTAGCACAGAACTGAATCCCCAGTACTTAAAAAAATAAATAAATCAAAGTCAGTGGTAGCTGCATTATAATGCCTGTTCTAAGTCACTTTTACCACTAAGCAGCCAAATGGATTGGTTCTTTAGTGTTTGTGTGAAAATCCTTACTATCTCCCAAGCCTAATGATTCTTAGAGCCCCTTGGTACTTCTGTCATAATTTCTCAAAAGCAGCCATTACACAGTCTTACCAAAAGATGCACAGGCTGTGGAGATTTTCCATCTTTGCCCTAACCAAGAGTGTTATATTGGAAGACTAATTAGGAAGAGTGTTGGGGTACTTCTCTTTTTGCAAGTGTTCTGGGTTTCCTTTCTGGGTATTCACTTTATTGTTGCTTACTGTTTCATTTTTCCTTGCTTCTCCAACACCACAATCTTGCTACTCTTTTTTCCAGAATTACCAGCTATGTGGCCCACTCTACAAAAAACACTTTTAAATACTGATTTGGTTAATCAGTATTTAGTAAATCAAGACATTTTCCTAGAAAGTTTGGCCCTATTTGTAAAGAGAAAAGCACGTACATAACATTTACATTATCCTTTTCTCTTAACAATGTTGAGGGCTACTCTGGAAGTCTGGTGTAACTATGGGTCACAAACAGATCATTGCATATTAAAATTGATGTTTAATATACTTTCACGGGGCTTTTAGTAAAGAATAAGTAAAATAGGATGTTTTTGCAGAGGTTTGTACCTAGGTCTTTTTCATCAACCACTTATATTCAGAATTAAAAACAAAATACTTTTATGACATTGTAATTTTTGCTGGCCAAGTCAAAGCGAAAACCATTCAACATCTACTTGAAGAAAGTAGCTATGAAAGTATGGTAAAATATTAGCAAATCATTTCTAAAGCATAGGCTTGATCCTCTGCTCATGATCCCTTGTTATACCAAATAATGGCATAATAGAGTAGCCATAAGTGGCTTATAACAGTAAATTAGTATGATCAGTAAATTAGTATGAACAGTAAATTAGTATGATCTAATACTTCAGTCACTGTTGATGCACAGTTGATGCTCAGGATATTGATATAATTTGGGCAACCTACATATCCCACATAAAATCCAAACTCTTCAATTTTGGTAATGTTTTGCTCTACCTTTGAGCATTTATGAAGAATACAAAAATCAGATCAATTTTGAAGTTCTTGTAAGACTACTATATTGTTCTCAAAACTTTTGACTATCATCAGTTACTGTCTTTCCCGTATAATTTTCCCTTTGAAGTAAATCTTCACGTTGATTTTCCTTCATACAGTAGCCAAACATTTCTTCATGATAGTCACAACATGAGGCTCCTTCTGAGTTAGATCCAGGTTGTCAAGACAGCCTTACTAGCATAACTCCGGGACCACAATAAGCACGTTTTCTATTAGCTACTAATGCTTACCTTCTCCGCATTAATTTCACACTGTTAGTACTTCAGTTTATCATTAGACTGAATCTCTTAAGTTGAGAGAACAAACTTGTCATACTTGGCCTTTTTGTGAGAATCAAGTCATTCTACAATTAAGAAAAAGAGGGTGCTTTCTTCTTATTGCCCAGCATTAAAACATGTAAGAACTGTCAAACTGTTAGGGTTAGAAGGAAAAATGGCAGCAGAATGACCTGGTACTATATTTACTCATTCCTACTCGACATGTCACTGTATCATCCCTTTACCATCTGAAAACCATTATTATTATTATTATTATTATTATTGTGAAGAAACAGTTCTGGTTAAAGATCTAAATGTGCAGCCTTTGCTTAATGTTGTCCTTTGTTTTTTAGGTATGATCCTGATATTCTACTTGGATATGAGATTCAGATGCATTCCTGGGGCTATCTCTTACAAAGAGCTGCTGCCTTAAGTGTTGACTTATGTCAGATGATCTCTCGTGTGCCAGGTATGCAGAGTTGTGAGCATTTTGTGGCAGTACAGTGCAAATTATAAAGTCAATAAAGACAAAATCTTTAAAAAGTACTATTAGCCTACCTCACTTTTAATATTAAATTATGTTGTACAACTCCGTTATAGAAAAATTTAAAAATCAAGAGAAAAAGGAAAAATTTTCCAGTTTACTGCTATATATGATATTAGTACATTTGCTGAAGTTTTTTTCTACACTTTCAGTCTTTTTTATATGTAAGTCTTTTAAAATATAACTTTGTTCATACCATACATTCCATTTTTATTATGCTTTTTTCATTTAACATCCTATAAGTATTTTGTTCGATTATGAGATAGTCTTTATAACCTTTGTGATGATGCATAGTATTTCTTTGATTTGATATACCATAATTTTATTCTATTTTTCTAGTTCTGTGTTTTGTCTTTTGGCTAGTCAGGAAACACAATAAGGAGAGGAACACTAAAGTTAATTGTTGATTTTAATTTGAATATCAGGCTAAAAAATTGCATGAATTTTGAATGCTATTGCCAATGGCTTAACTGTATGAAGAGGGAGAGTAATAATATTGATACCAAAATTACTTTATAAAGCACATTTTAAAGGTATATTTTCTTTATAACTACAAATTTTTTAATGAATTTGTCTCAACTGTGACCAAAGAAAATAGCATATACTGTGGGAGGCTCAAAAAACAAGTACAAAATTAACAAAGTTAATCAGAAGACCATCTTGGAGAGGTTGTGACTTCAGTAAAAGTGTCTCAGAAGTTGATAAATTTCAATGGGAATGTTGAAGTCATCAGATTCAAAGAGTAAATATTTTGAGCTTTGGAAAGGTGTAGATTAAAAATAGAGATATTTTGTTAGTTTCTGGTTCTTTTGTGTGACAGGAATGTGTCTTGTTTTTTAGCATCTTTTGAGATCGTCTTCTGAATTCTAGGGAGAGGCAGCACTGGTGTTACTGTGCACTTGTTAATTACTTTAGTTAGCTGTAATGGTTAAGGCATACACTTGGATAAGAAGAGTAAGTGAAAACTCATGTCTTGTCTGAGGAATGTAGCTCCGTGTTTAAGTGCTTACCTAGTATGTATAATGCCCTAGGTTCAATCCCCTGTACTACAAAGAATTTAGAAAGCTCATATCCTTTTAGAATCATCAGTGAAACTTTTTACGAGACAGCATAGAAAAGCAATAGAAAAGACGACTAGAGAAGCAGCGTGGTAGTGGTTCGCACAGATTCTTGAGGAAAATAGCTGGCTGTAAATCTGGGCTATTGCCTCAGTTTACTCATCTGTAAAATAAAAAATAACAAAACTTGCAAGATGATTGAGAAGTATTTAGAACTATGGCTAAGAACAGAAAATACATTACATGTATTTTTGCCAAGTGAAAAAATAGCTTTTAAATGTTATCTCTTTAACATAAAAATGAAATAACAGTTGGGTAAGTATACATGGTCTTTGGAGAAGGTAAGCCTGGTTTAAAAAAGCATTTCTAAAAAAATTGTAGTTCTTTTACTGTGCAACTCAGGGTAAGATCTGTTCTGAGTAGAATTTTCTGTAATGCAAGATAAAACTTAGAGTGGCTGAATTAAAATAGAAGAGACAATGTTAGGAAAGTCCCTAGAACATAATAGATGTATAGTATATGGTAAATATCTTTACTATTCCACAGCCACTAATCAACAAAATTTACTTATACTTAGTGTTATATAGGAAAAACATTCTAATTTCTATTCTAGGTAAAATTGCTACCTAAAAAGTTAGACATAGGCCATAGGTGCGGTGGTACATGCCTGTAATCCAGCTATATGGAAGCTGACCCTGGAAGGTTGCAAATTTGAAGCCAGCCTGAAGTGAGACCCTGACTCAAAACATAAAAAGAATTGGGGATGGGTCATTTCAATGGTAGAACATCCTTTCCACCATTTGCTACCAGTGGCTTCTGTCTGCACTATGAGAGTGAAAGAAAAGGTGTTCAGAAGATGGAAAGGAAGACAGCGAGGGAAGGAAGAAGAGAGAAACTAGACTCAGAACTACATTTGCTCTTGAGTAAATGTAGTTTTCCATATATATATATATATATATATATATATATATATATATATATATATATATATATTTGCTCTCCATACATAGTAGACTTTCAACCTGAATTTGAACATCATTATTTGATGTCACCAAATTTTCAATGAATTACTTGAGTTAAAAGCTTTTTTTTTTTCCCAAGAAATGACGAGTATAACAATACAAAAACCAAACAAATGTTATACCATTTGGTATTCAGAAAAGTCATAGCACAAATTACCAAATTTAAAGAGAAGTGGGTCTAAGAATCCTCAGAATCCATGGATTCTACATTTACATTCAACCAACCACAGATCAAAAAAATTTTTTTTAAAATATATCTGTGCTAAAGCTGTATGGATGTTTTTCTTGCTGTTATCCTCTAAACAATATATGTCACAATTGTTCACGTTGTATTAGGTATTGTAAGTAATTTAGAAATAATTTAGGTTTTATGCAAACACTAAATTGTTTTATATTAGGGACTTTAGCTCCACATACTATATTTTGGTATTTGCAGTGAATCCTAGAACCACTCCCCACCCCAACAGATAATGAGGGACAACAGTATACAATAGATAGAAAAAGGAAAAGAAAATGTGTATTTTGTACATTTATTTTACAAAATTGTTTTATACTAAACAAGATTTGTTTTTATTAGTCAAAATTGTGATTATTGGTCCAAGATAAAAATAGACTGTGAATTGCATTGCACCTTTAAATTTTATCCTCATACTCTTTGGCATAATTTATTTGAAAATTTGTTTGCTGTGAGTCCCAATATAATCTATATTTGTTTCTATAGATGACAAAATTGAGAATAGATTTGCAGCTGAAAGAGATGACTATGGATCAGATACAATGAGTGAGATAAATATAGTTGGCCGCATTACACTAAATCTTTGGAGAATCATGAGAAATGAGGTAAAGTCCTTTACCTAAAGTTTTTGGAAATAAGTAGGTTAAACAATCTAACAATCATTATAGAGCATTAGTATGATTTACTATGTAGCTTTTTCTGTGGATTGTTTTATTCTACAGTTACAGAATACTACTTTCTAATATACAAAACTACAGAGGTATTAGATTTTAATGTTATTGATGATTTAAATTTTTTCTATTTCTGTCTGTAATAATCTAGAACTATAATAAAATGTTACAAGTGTTGAATGTTGTATAATTTCATCGTTTTTTTCACTTGGGATAAATTCAGTTTGGCCTTGTTTTTATGTATTATAGTTAGAAAATTTTTGTACAGACTTAGGAAATAATTTCTCATACTAAGGGTATTTAAATACTGGACCAAATTAATCAGAAAAATTGGGGAGACACTATGTGGAATAATAGTATTAATTAAAAACAGTATTCTATTGAGTTGAGAGCCCAGGTAAGAACATGTTGATTGAGTAGTTTTAACAAACTATCCCACTAATTTTCAGTCACTTAGAGGAATGATTCAAAAAAAACAAAAAGAAGATCATATGATAATCTAGATAATACTTTCATCCTTGCAGTTGGCTAGTTTCTCTTACTAAAATGTGAAAAGACACTAAATTTTGGATAATACGAACTAGAGGAAAACTCATTCTTCAAGCACTCCTACTTTTTTTTTTTTATTTAAAAGAGAATAAAACAAAAGGGGGCAGTACAGAGCAGATCAGAAGAGGACAACATAGGCAACACAGTACTTTACATTAAGTCAACTGGACATCAACAGTATCTAACACCATATCTCTTACTCTGCTATAGTTGAGCATAGTTTCAATTACAATAATATCAAACATAACACAATAGTATAAA
>PVJX010000725.1:0-135000 GCA_004027295.1 Dolichotis patagonum
CAAACAGACCCGGCCCAGATGCCGATATCCAGGCAGTTCCCTGAGGATGAAGGGCGTGCTTACCAGTCCCAAAGAGTCACGCCGAGATGCAGGTCTGCGCAGACTTTTGATCCAAGCAGCCCAGGCCACTCTATGGGTCCAAGAGTTTCGGGTCCCAAAGAGACAGCCCGAGATGCTGCTTTCTGGGAGACTTCCTGGGGGTGAAGGGACATTTTTATGCTTAAGTTATAGATCCTCTTGTTGTCTTCTAGCCTTGGTATTATTACTTCCTGTTTCCTTGTTATTTTGAAGAGATCTTTCCTTTCATCATCACACATTGCAAACCTTTCTTCAAGTTTTAATAGTCTATCTTTAGTTTATTCAAGCATTTTTGCCAGTTTCAATGTAGTTTTTAATTTCTTGGAAATCACTTTGAATCTGTTCCATGTATTCTAAATTTTTTTAATATTCTTCATTGAAGGTTTTCCTCCTTTTTCTGTGCTCCTCTATTCTTCCATCTGTGTCTTCTTGAGAGGTGATTAGCATTTTTTATTAATCTTCTTATATCTTGCTTTACTTGTATTAGTATTTCTATTTTGAGTTCTTCTATAAGGTCACGAAGATATTCCTTTATATCAGCTGATGTCATTTCCGATAGTGCATGTTTGTTGCCCCGAATCTCTTCTGTGTTTACCTCTCCTGGACCCATATTCCCTGAGTTGGTGACTGGAGACTTTTTCTTGTTTCTTTCTCTTGTCATGTTTCTGGTTTCTTCCAGACAGGTGTTATAGTGGAGGTCCCAGGCCCTTTCTGTATTGGTCACAGTTACTCTGAAGCATGCTGGCTAGGGGATTGTTGCCCTCTCCAGTTTGCTGTTGATCACTGAGGTACAAGCAGGGTGGTGCAGGCTGGCCCCACCCCTCCAAGCCAGTCAACCTCCAGGGGTCTTCAGCATGTTAGTGTGTGCCACACGGACAGAACCAGTTTGGGACAACTTCAGGGGCAAATTCATCCCTGGCTATTGGGTCCCACTCAGGGGCAGGATCCAGTCCAAACCCTTCCCACCAATCTGCTGTGTGCCAGGAGCAGCCAACTGATGCTGCTATGGTTTTGAGTTCAGGCCTGTCCTGCCTGATTCCAAGATATCACCCAGCCATTCACCCGCTCCCGTGAGAAGACCAAGTTCTGAGCACTCACTGTGAGCCAGATCTCCATGCCGGCTCCATTCTCCATTGTGATGTGTCCTCCAGCCTTAGTGTGACTGTGAGTCATGTGACTCCAGGAGCCTTAGTTTCTTCCTGGGTTGGTGAGAGTCCCTCTCTTTCATCCAGTCTTCTTCATGGTGTTAAATTCTAGTGTCTGAGCTGTTTCTGTCAGAGAGGTTCTTTACCTTGCTACTTATCTATCCACCATCCTGCTGCTGTCTCCAAGTTATATGTTTCTTTATGATTGCCTTTCATGTGGGCACTGTGTTTTCAAGGATCATGCAATATGGTAGCATGTATCAGTGTTTCATTTGTTTTTATTTAAATTTGTTTTAAAAGCCAGTTTTAAAGCTTACATTTAGAAATGGTAAGCAGGAGTTCTATGTGGAAAATCATACTCTCCCACCCCAGAAATATAATCACTAAATGTGTGTTTAAATTTCTTTTTTCCTTTCAAAAACACAGTACTGTCAAGTGGCCTCCAGGACTTTGAAAATCAACATTGAGTACACTTTCAGCTAATGTGTCTTGACAAACAGTTCTTTGTCTCATAGAAAGTAATGTAAGGACTCTTGAGAGGTTGTGTAAGCCTTTGAAAACAAAACAAATTTCTTTGTTGCAAGAAATAATTTTGGAGGGACCAGGGATTTAACTCAATGGCATAAACGTCTGCCTGGCAAATGCAAGGTCGTGAGTTCAATCCCCAGCACAAAAAAAAAAAAAAAAAGAAAAAAGAAAAAAAAGAGAAAAGAAATCCTGAGGCATATGAATTATATGGTAGAAATCAAAGGAGCTATGGAGTCTTGTAGTCTACAGAAGACAGAAAGAAGATGTCTTGAAAATTTAACAAAACAAGATACTGTGCTTAATACTCTGCATACTGTACCTTAAGTAATCTTCATAACTCCCCATGAAAGAGGAAGTATCATCTTCATTAAGGAAAATGAGTGCTGGGGTGAGAAGTGGCTTGGGGAGTCCCCCAGTCTCCCTTGCTTGAGCTTGTCTTGTGCTTTACTTTGGATAAGCTCCTTTCTATCTGTCTGAATTCACAGAATCTGCATTTCATTGACTGCCATGGTCCAAATGTGTTCCCCAATTCATACATGGTAATTCTTTGGCTAATGTAGTGGATTGGAAGTGACTCTTTCTTGATAGTGGAGCCTTCAAGCATGGGACCAGAACCTTTATAAGAGGATTTGCAGAGTGAATTTGTTTGCCTTTGCATACCCACCATGAAAGGACATGGCATTTGTTCCATTTTCTCTCTTCTGCTCTGTGGAGTTTAGCAAGAAGCCTTCACCTGGTTCCTCAGACTCATAGCCTCCAGATCTCTGAGAAAGTAAATTTATGCTCTCCATAAGTTGTCTAATCTTGGGTGCTTTTCCATAGCCACATGAACGTACTGGGAAGTTAGGGCCAGCATTGCATGTCTTGAAATGTTTTGTGTGGTGTTTGTGTATTCTGTGGCAGAGCAGAGAGACTTTCTAAATCTCCGACATGCTCTGCTGTTTTCTGTGTTGTGAGGTCACAGCCCTGTTACTCATTTTGGCCAATTTTAGTTGGAGTGATGGTATAAGGTTCTCAGCTGTCTCATCTCTTTCATTTTTTATTGTCTATTGATACATTTTAAATATATATAATGATCACTGTCATCATAAGGACTTTTTACCTATACGTGACTTACTGAGATTTCTTTTTTCCTCATCCCTTATCTTCCTACAATTCCCTCTTCCCCTCTTTATTTACAAAAGCTTTGTTTCTGATTTTCCTTCTTTTCTCATTTTTTGTCCTTCATTTTTCCCTACTCCCTCCCTAATTACCATTCCCATTGAGCTCTTTCTTTCTATTTCATAATACCTAATATCTGGTCCTTATTTACATTTTCAGTTTCTCACATCATAGAAACAATGCAATGTTTACACATGTGTGTTCTGTTTATTTCACTTAAGAATATGGTCTCAAGGGCCATCCATTTAACTATAAATGTCTGAAGTTTATCCTTCTTTATGGCTGAGTAGTTCCCCATTGTTTAAAAAAATATGGGGGAGACCAAGGTGGTAGAGCAGTAAGCAGCAAAGAGAGAGCCTCTTGGAGAGTAGCCATACAAATGCTGGAATACAGCAAAGAGAGGAGGACAAGAAGAAAGGAAGTAGGTTTCCTGGACCAGAAAGAATCTGAAGTGCAAGTTGAAGCCCACTGAAGCCCACTGAAAGAGTGAAGGGAGAATCTTCAATGAGATGGGACTCACTGTGTGAGGGGAGTGGTTTGAACGTGCAGTCACAGTGAGGTGACAGTGAGGACTGGTAACTCTGGAGGCCTCCCAGAGGAGACGCAGCAGTGGAGGGGAACAGCAGATGTGAAGGACTGCACTGGCTGGCCTCAGGCCTCCTGTGGTGGATAGCAATTGGCCTGGAGCCATGTTGGAGATAGGACAGTTGAGTCAGAATTCAGAACTGCTGCTTGCTGTGTCTAGTGGCTCCTAGCTGGGTTCAGACCCATTAAAAATGGCTCAGATGGTGACAAGACAAGTGAATCTGGTCTCAGCCAGAAAGTGAAGGCTGGGTAAGATTATCCACTACCCTGACAAAAAACTATTGCTGGCTTACTTGGATAGACTGGCATGGATTGGAACTCTTATCACCACAGATTGTCCACCAGCAAAAGTGGAGACAATCCTGGAAATGAACTTTTATTTCCCCTCTCATTTCTTTTTTGTTGCTATGGTGGTGGGTTTGTTTTCATTTTTTTATACTTTATTGTTTGATCTTGTTTTTATATGAGTGCAAGTGAGGTTTCCAGCCTCTCTGTGGTTATGGCTCTGTTCTGTTCTTTTTAATTTATCTCTTCCTTCACTCTCTCCCTCATTTTCTGCATCAGTTTCCCAAAGTTTGTATAGTACCTCTTTGTCCTTCAACCTTACTCTTCCTCTTCTTCCACTTCTCTATTTTCTCTGTAACCCATTTTAAATTTTAAATTCTGATGACAAAATTGACATTATGGGCTTGTATACTGCATATAATTTTATGGTTGGTTTTAGATTTTGTTATATAACCACAAATCTAATTCATACAATTAAAAGTGACAAATTAATGGTCAGCTCAGTTTGTCATTTTCTAGGCTGTTTTTGATGTAACCATGCAACTGGTACCACTATAGCTAAAAGTGTCCTAACCACCTGTTTATCCTGTTATTCCATGACTGAGATTGACTAAGGGTCACAGAAAATACTGTGTCACAGTGCCAAAGAACCAGGGACTGGGCCAAAGAAACAGCAACTTCTCATCTCCAACAAATTGAACAGGGAAGATCTTCCAACAAACTCCAAACCCAAAAACCTTCTACATCTGAAAGATACCTCAGAGAAATAGTCATTAATTAAGGGTCCTAAATACTAGCAATAAAGAAACCCATCATACACAATTTATAAGCACCACCATGGGAATTAAATTTAAAGAAAGAAAAGAAAATGAGAAGACACTTAAACAAGATGCAACACAGACATCCAGTTCACCAAAGGCAAACCCAGGGCTTAATGAGGTGGGTCAATCTGAAAGGGCCTCATCTGGCCTCTCTGAAGTGTTAACAGCAAAGCAATTGCATGAGGCTCTGGAGAAAATCAAATCAGAAATAATCTTTCAGATCACTGTAGAGATGGTGCCAAGATAAAGACCATGCTTAGTGATACTAGAGCAGATGCAGACAAAAAATGGATGAGCTTAAGAAAATTATGGAAGCCAAGAATGCTCAGCATAAGAAAGAAATGGAATCCATAAGGCAGATTAAATCAGGTATCCAGAACAATAAAAATTCCATTGAAAGTATTTGTAGCAGATAAAGCCAGTGTGAGGACAGGATCTCAGATATAGAAGACAGGTTTGCAGTTAACGATCAGCAAAAGAAAGATTTCTCAAAAATAACAAGAGACCATAAGAAATCAATCCATCAGCTTCTATATGAGGCAAAGAAGAGTAACATAAGATTGATTGGAGTCAATGAAAAAGCAGAAGATACCACAAATGATATTTAAAAACTGTTCACAGACATTGTGACAGAAAACTTCCCTAGAAGAGAAAAAGAATTTGACAATACAGAGAAGTGAGGCATGTAGAACTCTAATTAGCCATGATCAAAAAATAAAATTCACAGCCAGACATATCATAGTCAAGTTTCCAGAAGTTAAACATAAGAATAGAATCTTAAAAGCTGTTAGGAAAAAGATTCAAATCACCTGTAAAGGAAAGTCCATCAGAATCACAGCTGACTTCTCATCATAAACTCTCAAGTCAAGGAGAGCTTAGAGTGAAGTATTTCAAGTTCTAAAGGAAAACAACCTTCAATCTAGATTGATGTACCTCACAAAACTATCTTTGAAGACTGATGGAGAAATAAGATACTTCTATCTGAGGAAATTTATAATCACCAAACCAGCACACCATAATGTTTTGAAAGACATCTTAGAAAGAAATAACAAGGATTATCAGTTTGTGAACCCCAACAGAAGGAACCCACCAGGCAAGGCAAACAATTAATCAGAGAGAGGGAAAAAAAGAGAGAGCCCACAGGAAAATAACATTGATTAGGATCAAGAAGCAAAATCCAACAATATGCTGCATACAAGGGACACATTTAATTCAAAAATAAATTCATATACTGAAAGTCAAAGGATGGAAAACAATGCTCCATGTGACAGGAACCCAGAAAAAGCAGGGATAGCTTCTCTATTTGCACATGAAGTGAATTTCAAGCCATAACTTATTAAAAGAGATAAGTTCGCTACATCTGTATAAAGGAAACAACCCAAGAGGAAGAGATAGCAATCATAAATATATAATGTGCAACAAATGCCAGTGTACCCAACTATATAAAAACAAATACTAATAGGCATGAAAAATCAAGTAAGCCCCAATACAATTGTGTTGGGGAAACTCAGTATCCCACCATCACAAAAAGATAGATCAATTAGACAAAAAAAATCAATAATGAAATATTAGAACTGAACCAAAACTTTTGAACAAATTGTCTTAGTAGATGTCTGCAGGGTGCTCAGAATACACATTGTTTTTAAGTGAATACAAGACATTCTCCAAAACAGACTACATACTAGTTCATACAGCATGATTAAGTAAATGCAAAGGAATTGAAATTATCCCATACATATTATCAGACCATAGTGCAATGAAATTGGAAATCTGTGGCAACAGAAACCACAAGAACTTCATAAACACATGGAAATTAAATAGCACTGTCTTGAACAACCAATGGGTCACAGATGAAATTACAGAAGAAATTAGAAAGCTTTTGAAGTTGAGTGATAATGACAATACGACATACCAGAATTTATAGGACATAATGAAAGCAGTTCTAAGAGGGAAATTTATAACAGTAAATACCCATATCAGGGAAACAGAGAAAATGCATATGAACCACTTAATGGTAAACTTCAGACTTCTAGAAAAAGAAGAACAGGCTAAACCAAAAACTTACATGAGGGAGAAAGTTATAAAGATCAGAACAGAAATTAATGCATTGGTGACTCTCTCTCTCTCTTTCTCTCTCTCTCTCTCTCTCTGAAAGATTAAATAAATCAACAAACCCTTATCCAAACTTATCAATGAAGGGAAAGAGAAGATGCAAATCCATGTAATTAGGAAAGAATATGATGAAATCACAATGAACCCTGAAGAAATCAAAAGATCATCTATATCTACTTTGAAAACTTGTATTCTAATGAGATGGCAAGTGTAGAAGAAATGGACAGATTCCTAGATACATATGAATTGCCAAAGCTGAATCAAGAAGATATAAAAATCCTAAATAAACCAGTATCAATAAATGAAATCTAAGATGTAATTAAAAACCTACCAACAAAGAAAAGCGCAGGTCCTAATGGATTCGCTGCTGAATTCTACAAGAAATTTACAGAAGACTTAATGACGACACTCCTCAAATTCTTTAATGAAATTTAAAGGGAAGCAATATTCCCAACTTCATTGCTGGAAGCAAGCATTACCCTGACACCAAAATCAGAGAGGGACCCAATAAAGAAAGAAAATTACAGCTCAATTTCCCCAATGAATGTAGACGTAAAAACCCTAAATAAGATACTGACAAAGAGAATGTAGCAAATCATCAAGAGGATTATACACCATGACCGAGTATCCCAAGGGTGCAAGGATGCTTCAACATATTTAAGTCAATAAATATAATATACCATATTAACAGAGCCAAGAACAAAAATCATATAATCATCTCAATAGATGCAGAAAAAGCTTTTGACAAAGTCCTATATCCATTAATGATAAAAAAAACCTACAGAAAATTGAAATAGATGGTCTTTATCTTAATACAATAAAAGTCATCTATGACTAACAGTCAGCAACATGCTAAATGGAAAGCTTTTTCTCATAAATCAGGAATATGACAAGGATGTCCATTATCTCCACTCTTATTCAACACAGTCCTGGAAACTTTAGCTAGAGCAATCAGACAATAGAAAAAACTAAAAGGAATAAGGATAGGAAAGGAAGAAGTTAAATTACCATTACTTGAAGATGACATGATACTCTATATATAAGACCCCAAAAACTCCACTGAAAAAATGGTAGCTATAATAAGCTAATTCAGTAGCATAGCTGGATACAAAGTCAGCACTCAAAACTCAATAGCCTTCCTGTACATGAATAAAAAACTCACTGAGAAAGAAATCAAGGAAATATTTTTCACAATAGCATCCAAAAAAATAAATAAAGTGAAATACCTAGGAATTAACCCAATGAAAGATATAAAAGACTTCTACATTGACAACTATAATACTCTAAAACAGGAGATTGAAGAGGATATTAGAAAATGGAAAAACACCTTGCTCTTGGCTAGGCAGAACCAAAATGGCCATGATTCCAAAAGTGTTATACAGATTTAATGCAATTCCAATCAAAATTCCAATAGAATACCTCACAGAATTAGGGGAAAAACCCCTAAAATTCATCTGTAACCAGAAGAGACCCATAATAGCAAAGACAATTCTGGGCAACAAAGGCAAGACAGGGAGTATCACAATACTTGACTTGAAATTATGCCATAAAACTATGATAAAAATATCATGGCACTGGAAAAACAACAAATGAACAAACAAACAAACCTGACAAACAAAGCAAAACAAAAACCAGACCCCAAAATAAATGGAACAGATTAGAAGATGCAGAAACAACACCAGCCATACTAAGCCATCTTATCTTTGACAAGGGTGCCAAATACATTCACTGGAAGAAAGATGGTCTCTTTAATAAATGGTGCTGGAAAAACCAGGCTGTACACATGCCAAAAACTAAAACTGAACTCATACCTTTTACTGTGCAATAAACTAAATTCAGAATGGATCAAAGATCTAAATATTAAAACAGAAACATTAAATCTACTGGAAGATAGAGTAGGTAAAACTCTTGAAGACATTGGTATAGGCAAAGACTTTATGAATAAAACACTGATTGCACAGGAACTATCACAAAGAACCAACTGGGGTTTCATCTTATTAAAAAGCTTTTTCACAGTAAGGGAAACCACCAACAGAGTGAGGAGACAACCCACAGTGTGGGAAAAAATGTTTTCTAGCTGTTCCTAAGACAAAGAATTACTATCGAGAATGTATGAAAAACTAAAAAAAAAAAAAAAAAAAAAAAAAAAAAATCAGACCTCCCAAATTTAAAGACCTGATCCAAAAATGGACATCTGAGATGAATACACACTTCTCAGTTGGCAAAATACAAATGCAAATAAATATATGAAGACATGTTCAACATCACTGATCATTCAAGAGATGCAAATTAAAACAACACTGAGATTCCATCTCACTATGGAAAGAATGACTACTATCAAGAAATCACCCAATAACATATTGTGGAGGAGAAGGAACCCTTCTCCACTATTGATGGGAGTGTAGGCTGGTGCAACTATTCTGGAAATTAGTGTGGAGATTCCACCAAAAATTAGGATTGGAGGTTCTATTTTACTCAGTTATTCCCCTTTTGCTATCTTCCCAGAAGAATTTAAAATATCACACCACATCAATATATGTGTACCCACATTTTTAACAACACAATTTGTAATGGTTAGATCTTGGAAACAACCTAAATGCTCATCAACTGAAGAATGGATAAAAAATATGTGGTATTTTTATATAATAGAATACTAGTCAGCCATAAAGAATGATAAACAAGAATTTTATAGGTAAATGGATGCAACTAGAGACTGTACTCATAAATAAAATAAATCAGATTCACAGTGTAAACATTGTATTGTCTCTCTAGTGTGAGAACCTGAAAGAAATTTTATATATATATATATATATATATATATATATATATATATATGTAATAGCTATACAACTAATTTCTCTTAGTTCATTGAAAAGAAAAGTTTGTGCTAATATTGTTCAGACAACTAAATGCAGATGTCTTGTACTCTGACTAACTGATTTAAAGATAACAAAATTAACCATTGTGATCCTTTCATTATAAAGCTTTGAAATTTTGTTTTATTATTTCTCTTTAAAATAAAAAAGTGGTCAAGCAGTCAAGTAAGAAAGAAGAGTGTGAAAATGTTTTAAAGTCATCATCTAAGAATTACTTTTGTTCCTTGAGAAGTGAACTAAATAACTTCTAAGGTCTTTTCCATTTTGATTTTAAAATTCTTTAATTAAGTTTCAGAAATAAAAAAAAGAGAAAAAGTACAAAAGAAATCAAATTCACTTGTGGCTTCATATAATTAGCAACAGCAAAACAAGAAATAAAAATAAAGTTCAAAGTAAAGTTTCTATTTTAACTTGTCTAATTGAAGTTAGAGAAAGAATAAGTTTTAAAACTCAGATCTATTAAACTTCTGAAATTCTCTAAAAATTTGTTTCAAAATGGACAAGTGTTAAACATCACGTTGTCTCCCTAAGGTAAGAAGCTGAAAGAGTAAACAAGGTGCAAGATGCACCACAGATATTGTGAAATGAGAAGAAACTGTTCAAAAAGAAAGAGAAACTGAGATAGGTAAAGGAGAAAAGGAACGAAGAGGAAATATATACATATATATACATATATATACATATATATATACAGTAGTTCAGATATTTATGCTATTAATTACTATTAGTTCATTGAAGAAAAATGTTGTGCTTATGTTGGCTGATCAATTTTTCATGGCTTTATCTTATAATCCGAACAACTACTTTGAAAATAACAATGCACAATGTATTGACCATTGTTATTCTCCCACTGTCTTGTTTTGAAATTTTGTAACATTGTTTTGATTGTCTTTTCTCTTTAAAATAAAAAACTTCCATCTCTTTATTCATTCATTGGTTGATGGGCATTTGAGCTGTTTCCAAGATTTAGCTGTTAAAAACTGTGTCTGTGTAAACATAGGTGTTTTCACAAGGCTGTGTTATAATATTTTTAAATCTTTCGGATGATTCAAAGAAGTGGAATAGCTGGGTCAAATGGGACCTTCAGTCCTAGTCTTTTGAACAATCTCCACATTGATTTTCATAGTGGTTGCACCTGACTACACTCCCATCAACAGTGGACAAGGATTCCTTTTTCTTTGCAGCCCCTCCAGCATTTGTTATTGGTTGATTTCATGATGATAGCCATTTTTTCTGGAGTGAGATGCAATCTCAGCATTGTTTTCATTTGCGTTTCTCTAATAATCAGTGATGTTGAACATTTTTTATACACTTACTTGCATTTGTGTTTGTTCATCTGGGAAGTGTGTGTTCATCTCAGATGACCATTTTTAGATTGGCTCATTAGATTTGGGGGACTTGATTGTTTTGAGTTCTTTGTATATTCTAGGTGTTAGTCCCTTGTATGAGGAGCAGCCGGCAAAAATTTTTTTTTCACTCAGTGAGTTGTTTCTTCACTGATGATTTCTTTTACTGTGCAAAAGCTTTCTAAAAAGATGAGATCCCAGTTCTTGATTCTTTGTAGTATTTCCTGTGGGGTCAAAGTTTTGTTCATGAAGTCGTTACCTACACCTATGTCTTCAATAATTCTACCTATTCTGTCTTCCAGCAGACTTAATGTTTCTGTTTTAATATTTAGATCCTTGATCCAATTGATTTTGTAAACTCTCCTTTCTTGCTGCGTGAAAGAGTTGTGCCCTGGAAAGCTGCGGTGGGAGGCAGGACCAAGGGGCGGGACCAAACTGCAGTCACCTTTTCCAGTGGCGCGCAAGTACCCCCAATCAGTAACCTGTGCATTCCCTGTCCGGCCTTGGGCGCCACTCAGGTCAGAGGTTATGTGAGTACCCTAACCCGCATGTGCGGGTTAGAGAAGGCCAGGCTGTCTGGTCGTGGACTTCTCTCCACATCCTTGGGAATAAAGGTCTCTTTTATCTCATATTTTGCTGTTTTACCGTGCTGAAAATCCTAACACTGAGTGTGCCCTGAAGTCCTGTCATCAGGATGGCAGTGTCACTGGGAACCTGCATCCTTGTGAATGTGATCAGAGAACACCTGATTCAACTGTGCTCCACACGTGATGTGACCAGGAAATAAACATGCATAAGTTATAAAACCTCAGGGTTAATTTATTACCAGTTTAACCTATCCACCTTGGCTTGCAAATATATTGTTTCCATTCCTTTTTAATTCAACCAACTTTTATTGAGAACCTCCCCTGTAGACTAATGATTGCAGGCTTTGTAAGTGCTGGGACTTTGAGGAGATGCACCATAAAAGTCCCCAGTCTCCCCCAGCTGAACTTTGAGCCAAATAAGAAGTAAAATAACAGAGTTAATAGGCAGGGCCCAATATATCATTTAACAAACCTGAAATGCTGATTTGGGAATAACCAGATAAGTGGGATTCATAGTACAATCCCCCAAATAAGACAGACCACTTCACTCAGGTACAGGGACAGTACCGGCATGGAGATCCTGGTGCTTAGTGCCAACATCCTCCTATGAAAAAGCTAAAATGACGGCGCTGAATTCTATATGCTAATTTTTCCTTCTCAGCTCTTTAGTCAGGGACCTGGTTCTATTTTCCCTGAGAGGAGAAAGGATAGTTCTCTTAGTGCAGAAAGCAGCATCAATAAAGGGGACACTTTCTCCTTAATAATGGGGCTTCTCTTGTACAGTAGACCCTTGAGTTATGACCAGCTTCGCGTCAAAACAACCAGGGTTATGACAAGAATTTTAGGTTCATAGCCTAACTAGGCACAGTCAAATAGCTGGCGCTGATAAAAGGGCTCCTGAAAATTACATACACCACTTCGAAATGATGACACACAGATATGGCTTTTGCTCTCATCAAGTTTTCAACTGTGATGAAATTGGCCTTTTCTAAAGGAAAATGCCCGGGAGAACATACATTACCCAGGAAGAGAAGAAAATTCCAAGCCACGGACCTATGAAGGACAAGCTAATCTTATTGCTAAGTGCCAGTGTGAGTGGTGACCTCAAGATAAAGTTTCTTCTGATTTACCACTTTATGAAAACATAAAGTCATGAAGAACAGGTAGAGGTCATGTGGAGATCTAACGAAAAAAGCCTGGGTAACGAGTACATTTTCTTGAGTGAATCAGAGAGGCTTTCTGCCCTACTGTTAAGAAATATCTAGAGGACAAATTTACTGCTCGAGGCTCTCCTCATCATGGACAGTGCTCCTGCTTACCCAAGGGATTTGGAAGAAGTGGCTGAAGAATTCCCATGGCTGTCAGCCAACTGCCTCCTATTGTAGACTGTGGACAAGCAGGTAGCAGCTAACTTCAAGAAGCTACACAAGGAGCCGCTCCTGAAATGCTTCCAGATGGTCTCAGAGACAGATTTAACTCTTACAGATTTCTGGAAGAAACATTACATCACCCTTTCCTTTGTGAAATCCCGTGAGTGGTGACCTCAAGATAAAGTTTCTCTTGATTTACCACTTTATGAAAACATGTTTATGTTAATTGAGAAATCCTGGGACAGTGTTTCTCTAGGGCCACTGAGATCTGCCTGGAAGAAAGTATGGCCTAAAGTAATAGAAGAGAGAGACTTTGAAGGTTGTATAGAGGAGCCCAAGCTTTCAATTGACCTCTGAGGTTGATGACACTGTCACTATAACAGAGTCTATAGTCTTGCAGGTACACAGTGGTGATGCTGAGGAGCTGGTGGAGGAACACTCAGGAACTGCAGCAACTTCCGGCTGAGCAACAGAGAATGGTGGCTGAGCAGCTTTCTGAAGAGGACGGGGAGTGTCAGCCATCACTGCAGCAAAGCTCTTCTGAAACAGGAAATTCCGAAAAAAATGGGCAGCGCTACAAACATTTGTAGAGAAACCCCACCCTGAGAGAGCAAATGCCAATCATTGCTTTCACTTGCTTAATGGGAGTGTTGTGTCATGTTATAGAAGAGTGCTAAAGAAAAGACAGAGACAGACACTCTTAGACTAGTTTTGAGTTCTGAAAAGGTTGAGACTTTGTGAGGCAGAAGCAGGTCCTAGTGGGCTAAAGACTCTCCCAAGGAGAGAAAGGACACCAGAGAGCCAGATTCCTGATGTCCTGATTCATGAAAGTAGACTCTGCCTCCGAACAATAACCACCTTCCATTTCATCATCTCTTCCTGCAAGCCAAAGATGTCAACTTGAATGGATGACATAGTTGCTTCTGGTAAGTTAGGCACATTATATAACTTTATATTGAATACATTAGGAAAATTATTGACATTGCTGGTAAATTATCCACATTATTCAACCCTTTTTATTATGAAAAGGTTAATTAAGGGATGCTTTGGGAAGTTTGCAATACATTATGAGTATTTCCATTATTTCTTATGGGAAAAATAGTCTTGACCTGCAATCAACTTGAGTTACAACCAGCCCTGATGAATGAACTTAGTTCCTGAATTAAGGGTCCATAGTACTTTGTACAGTGCCTGCTGTGTTGTGAGATCTAAGTAAATGTTAAGTGTAGCTGACACTAAGTCCTGGGACCACATGGGTGAAGGATATTGATCTCAATCTTGATATGTTGAAGTTCTGATGAGGGAAAGAGACAGGTAAAGTGGAAATGCAACACAAGTCAGTTACTTGATCAATGACTAAGATATCATGAGCTTACCAAGGAGGAGCATTTACTGAGTGTCTGAGTTGTGTCTTTATAACTCAGTGGAAGACAAACTTTGCAGTGGTATGGATGAGATCACCTAGGAGAGCAAGGATTGAGAAGGGAAAGGTACTGGGAAATGTCCTAGAGCATTTCCAAGCAATGTCAGTACATGGAGCTGGAAGGAACCGTGTTATGTGACAAGGGAAGAGGCAGCTGGTGGAATGCTGCTGCAGAGGGCTGGAGGTGGCAGGTGAGCTCTGCAGCTCAGGAGTGTGACTGGCCTTGAGCAGGGCAGTGTCTATGCTGCTGAGAAGGAAGATGTACCAAGAGGACAAAGAAGAGGAAGAGGAGGAGGATAAGGTATAAGAAGAGGGAGAGGAGGAGGTGGAGGATGAGGAGGACAGAGAGGGAACCAAATGCAGATTCCCCTTTCTGGAATTTTGTCTATTTGGGAGGAGTAGACAAATGGGCAATGGTGGGAAGAAGAAATGTAGTTGTGAAAGGCATTTTATCTTTATAACTGGTAGTTGTTTGGAATATTTATATGCTGAGAAGGATGATGCAGTAGCACTTCAAAGATATTTGTGGGTAGGTGAATTTTCAAAGTAAAACAAAAAAAGACACACACACACACACACACACACACACACACACACACAGCAGAAATGCTCAGGATGAAACACCGGGGGAGATGCACAGTAAAACTCTTGATTTCTCTTTCTCAAATTTGCCTTCCACAGTGGTCTCCAAAACATGACCGAGGATCCTCAAGTCTCTGACACTGAGTTAGGAAAACACGCTGTTTAAAACGTGGTGTGCAACCAGGTACAGTGGCACACCCCTGCAATCTAGCGCTCTGGGAGACTGAGAGAGAAAGATCTCAAGGCTGAGCACAGCTTGGGCAACCTAGTGACTTAGGGAAACCCTATATCAAAACAAAAGTTTTAAAAAAGTGATATTTCAAAAGATGCTTGAGAATAACAAGAAAGAGATGCTGCTGCTGATAACAATGATGGTTCATATCACTGAGCACTTATGAAGTAAGTAACATAGATGCTTAAGCTGCAGCATGCCTTCTTTTACCTGATCTTCTTACCCTGGCTTAGAAGCACACACTATGCTTACTCCCACTTACAGGTGAGGTGATGGGAGCTCAGTTATGGAAATAACTAAAACCCAACACAGCACAGCTCTTAGCTGAAAGAGACAGTTGTTCCAATTTACCTAATTCCAGATTCTTTTACTTCCAGTTTGTGAGTAAGATGTAGTTGGATGGAATTGGCTCAAGAGGACTTCTCTAAAAGTATTCATTTTTCATGATTCTGCTTTAAAAAAAATCCTACAAGAAGAGCAAGCTGAGCTTTGGAAAGTAGCTTTGGAAAATTAGTGTCCATCTTCCAAGCCAAGCAACTTCCCTTCTTTCCCTTTCTTTCAGTCTCTCATAGAGTAGACAGTAGAAGAACATAGACCTCTCAGCATTACTCTTCTTGACAGCAGAAAATTACATGCTGGACTTGACTGAGATTCTGTCATGGAGAATTTATTGCAATTTCAAAGATGGCCCTTAAAAGAGAGGGCTGTTTCACACTTTTTATACAAGTCTTAAAAATATGTCAGGCTTAATCTTCTACAAGATCACCTTGGGTAAACTTCCTGCCTCTCTCCCTCCTTTCCTGACTCTTGGCTTCCTCCCTCATCTCTAGAGTTCTCCCTAGGCCCAGCTTTTGGTATCCCTGTGCTGTGTTTTGTAGAGCTCTTTGTTTTTTGTCCATAAATCGAATCATTACTGTACATCAAGCATAAGTTGGAAACCTTCCTTTCTACAAATCCTTGTCACATACCTGACTGGTGATCTCCAATAGTTTTAAAGCCACTAGGACCTATCAAGCAGTCGCTCAAGAAAAATGGAAGCCTAGAGACCCAGATCATGACAATACAACAATGAAGATAGCAAGAGGGTGTATGCCTTGAGTAGTTATTTCTTATCTTAAACTGACCAATAGGCTACCTGACCACAAAACAAATACCTCTTTTACTTGTTATGCTTTGAGTCTGGATGGCCCCTCAAGCCTCATGCAGTCATGGAGGTAGCTGAATCTAGCATATGTGATTGGTTTATTATCTAGTTCTGGGATTGGTGGTGTGAGTGCTGCATCCACCCAGGGGTGGGGCTGACATACGATATAAGGGAGGGAAGAAGGAGTGTTTTTTTCTTTTTCCTCTTTTTGCTTTTGTTACTTGTAGCTGCCATGAATTGCTGCCCCCTCAGCCATGCCACCCTGCCTTGGAGCCACCTGAGTATGGACTATAATCTCCAAAACTTCCCTTCCCTAATTTTGGGCGTCAGGTATTTTGTCTCAGTTATAAGAAACAAATAACTAAGACGCCTGTGGTGCCTAAATTATGAGAAGTTGAGTCCAACCGACATGATTTGGGGGAAGCAGCTCTGTCTGAGGTGTCTGACTATATCAGGGACATGAACGATTCATTTGCCTATATTTCTCAGCTGCTTGCTCTGCTTCTTATGGCTGGTAGGATGGCTATCTTCCTGGGGAAGCTAACCAGTAGCTACTTTGGCAACCATTTTGACCTCAGAGAATGTTGGCATTGCTGTTTTTTTTTTCCTTTCTGTCTTATCATTTCCCAATTGCTGAGACACAATCACTGACACCTAAAACTTAAAGGAAGAGAGGTTTCTTTTGGCTCATGGATGTCTCCAAGGCAGAAGTGGCAGAATAGGAGGGCCTCTGCTGAGGAAGGCTGCTCATATCAAGGCAGAAAGGAAGCAGAGAGAGAAGAGAGGAGTTAGGGAGGGAGACCCACCCTTTCAGGTTATGCCCCTTCCAACAGACTCTGCCTCCTAACACTGCATTCAGATACTGACCTCATTAGTGGATGAATTTGCTCTTCCAAAACCCCACATCTGAACACACTAGACTTTGGGAGGATAGTCCAGATCTAAACCATCATGCTCTCCATCTACAATATGGAATGGGCCCATATGTGATACTAGACAACTTGGCTTGGGCAGTGGGAAGGATTGCATTGGAATTTCAGGGATAAAGAAGAGCTGTGAAAGCCTTCTGTGAAAGTGATTCAACATTCTCAACATCCTAGGGACTGTTATGAGACTACCTACATCATGGCTTTTTCCTACTGCCTGATCCTTCAACTGGCTTCCTAATGCCACACTTCTCACTTCAGGATTTGGGCACAACTGATCCATACCCAATTTGAGATTATGCTTGGCCTATGCTTTCTTTCTAAGCATCACCATCTTTGCAGAATTACTGATAGTGAAGACATTAATGCCTTGCAATAGAATTCTTAATTCTCTGTTTCCATGGGACAGAATCTGGGCCAATGGTCCCAAAGAGATAATCTTGTAATAGTTTTGCATTGATGCATTACCAAAAAAGCATAGTCCTTCAATGGAAAAGAACCCCAGAATGTGGGGAATTAGACAACTTCTTTTTGCTTTCATACTTCTGTATGGAAGGAGCACCATTATAGTAATGGCTTCTTCCCCAATCCCACTCCAGGAAAGGAGTAGGGCGTAGTGTGTTTTGGAAGGAGCTTAGCCTCTGTCTCTCTGTCTCTCTCTTTGCAGAAGTTAGCATTCAAGAAGTCTTTATAAAGAGAATTTTACAGTCTTTCAGGTATTTCAGTGTCTGTGATGTGGGTAAGTTTATTTAATTCAAGATGAAGTGATATGCACATTCATTTTTTATTTATCAGATACTTAAGATTTTCTATCAGTTGGTTTCCAAACTCAAAAGTTGAGATGGTACTATTCCTTCAGTTCCCTGATCCTAGGTCTGCATTCTGGGGAACAGCTGCCCAAGGTCAGTGTCACTGCCCTCTCTGGGCTCAGTTTTCGTTCACTCTTTTGAAATCCAGCTGTGTTCAAGGATGTGAATTTATAGCAATGAATCTTCACAGATCTGGAGAAAGGCTCTGCATAGTTCTGAGCTCAAAAAATGTGGTACTTAGATTGAGAAAACCTCAATATTACTTCTGTATCATTTCAGCAAAATGAGTTATCTCTGTTCTGAGAATGGGCTGAGGCCTATAGGGCAACTTTTTTGTCATGCACTGGGTCATTTCAACCCTTGGTGTAGAACCTCTTAATAGCTAATTATCTTTTAGACTGGGAGTTGTCAACCACAGCAACTATTCAACTCTGGCATTTGGCAACATGAACTACAGATAGGTGTGTGGCTGTGTTCCAGTAACACCTTATTTATTAAGCAAATAGCAAGTCAGAAGTAATCTCCCAACCTGAGTTTGCTCTCCATATTCCATAATACAAGGTCCAAGTTCCTAAGGTTAGCCTTTAGGGCCCTCATCACTTGGCCTCTACATGCCTCTCTAGTTTTCTATACTTCTGCTGTGTACTTTTGATTTTCTCTGCTCCTCTACTTAGAATCCAGAAATATCAACTAGTTCAGCTACCAGCATCCAACACACACACACACACACACACACACACACGGCACACAGAAACACTATGCTATTTCATGATTCTTTGGTTTTATTTTTATTTTATTTTATTTTATTTAAGAAGAAAAAGAACAAAATTTCAAAACAAGATAATATGAAGGTAATGATGATTAATACATTGTGTATTGTTATCTTTAAATTAGTTACTCAGAGTACAAGATATCAGCATTTAATTGTATAAACAATGTTAGCACAACCTTTTCTATTCAATGAACTAAGACATTAGTAGTGTAAATATCTTAACTATCATATACATATATATGTATATGTTGTGTATGCATATATATATATATATATATATATACGTTTTTGTTTTTCCTTTTCTTCTTCTTTCCATTTCCCACCCCAATTACCCTTTCTTTTTGAAGCTTCTTCTCATTTTACGTATCTATTGTACTTTTCAAATCTTATTTACTCTTTTAGTTTCTCACACTAGGGAAATAATACAATGTTTACACATGTGAGCCTGGTTTATTTCACTTATGAGTATGGTGTCAAGTTGCATCGATTTACCTATAAAAGTCTCCATCCTTCCTTATGGCTGGGTAGTACTCCATTGACAGAACTACCACACCTTTTTAATCCATTCTTTGTTTTATGAGCATTTGGGTTATTTCCAAGATCTAGCTATTGCAAATTGTGCTGCTGTAAACATGGGTGCGCATATACCACTGTGTATAATGATGCTTTAATTTTATATTTACTGTTTCATCTGCCTGAGGAGACTTTGCATCCTTTTCACTTAGGGAACTGTACTCTTTCTTCAAGATTCAACTCTAGCAAGGCATTTCTTAGCTACCCATCGCTGGGCTGGGTACCGCTCTTCTTTATTCTCATTTACTAATGAATTAGTGAGACACTTTCCATTTATGAGTATACATTTCCTGACTATTGGGGAGATCCTAGTGCTGGGGTCCGAGTATTATTATCTCAACATCCCTGGGATTCAGAATACATCATCTCCTAAATTTCTGGATGACCGAACCAGTGAGCCAGAGTGATCAGAAGAAAAAAGGTCAAGCTTCCTTCTAATTCTCATAGATGGGGTGTTCAGTCATAGGCAGGGCTGACAGTTTTCTGAACATGTGGGAAGAGTCTTGAAAAGGCTAGGACAGGCAGTTCTGATAGTACATGGAGACTGACCCTCTGGATAATGGGATCTATGGGTAGATTGGAATGTTGTATTCATTGCTTTCTGCCTGAGTCGTGTTAATAGCCATCATTTCCATTTTCTAGAACTCACAGTGCAGTTGGTTGAGTTGGCAGGGCAAGCTCTTAGTCAATGAAACAAATAAGCATAGAAGGAGAGCACATTTTTAAATGCTGGCTAATGTGGAAAAGAGGATAATCAACAGAGGCCAGCATGAGTAAGGGAAAGAAAGCCTCTGGGAATGATGTCCGAGAAATTGCCAAAAATGTCATGTGCTTCATACATCTTATTTTTTACTTGAAAATCTTTTTATTGATGTATAAATATAACCTCAAATCACCCATGTCATAAATATACAGCTCGATGAATTTTTACAAACCAAACACATCTTTGTAACTAATACCCAGATTAAAAACAGACTGTTACTAGCATCCTGGAAGCATCTTGTGTTTCTTTTGAGACAAAGTAGTCCCCAAGGGAAACCACTGTCCTGGCTTCCAACAGCAGACATTACCTTTGCCTATTCCTGAACTTCATCTGAATGAACTAATTCAGCGTTCTCTTTTGCATCTTGTTTCTCTTGCTAAACAATTGTATTTTGAAATTCATCCAAGCAGTACACAGCAGTTCACTCTCTTTGCTGTTTCACATTCCAATGTATGGGTACACCACATTTATTTATTATTCATCTGTTGATGGAATTTTGTGTTGCTTTCAGTTTTTAGCTATTTTTAAATAGTGTTGCTGTCTTGAACATTTTTTTGAGATATGTATGTTTGTATTTCTGTTAAGTATATAATAAAAGAATGAAATTTCTGGCTAATAAAATTTATGTAGATGCTCCTTGATTTACAGTGGGGTTACCTCCCAATAAATCCATTGTAAACTAAAAAGACTTTAGTAGAAAATGCCTTTAATATACTTAGTTACTGAACATGGTGTCATAGTCTCACTTGCCTTAAGTATGCTCAAGATGCTTACTTAAACCTATAGTTGGGCAAAGTCATCTAGTGCAATATTTTATAACATGGTGTTAACTGTCTAACGCATTTTCTGAATAGCAAAAAAGCAAAAAAAGCTAAAAGCAAAAAAAGAATTGTTGTGTGGGAATGCTTTGGTACAATCTGACAGATGAAAAATCCTAAGTCATTAGGTCATAAGGGACTATTTGTATATATTTCAGCTCTTATAGATAACATTTGGCAAAACATTTTGCAAAGTAGTTGTTCCATTTTATGCTTCCAGTGGCAGGATAAAATAGTCTTAGCTGTTCTGGGCTGTGTGTGTCTGTGTGTGTGTGTGTGTGTCTGTCTGTCTGTATTTGTAGTTTTAATTTGTGTTACCTTAATGACTAATACAGTTGAGGACTTTCCCCCAAGTTCTGAGGTATTTGTGCCCCATTTTTTTGGTTGTTGTTAAAATAGCTTTCCTTTTATTCCTGTCAACTGCCTTGACTTTTGCTCATTGCTGTGTAGAGGTTCTGTAGGTACCTTGGGTATATGACCTCCATCAGATTTACATGTTGCAATGTAATTTGCCATTTTATTCTCTCATTAGAATCCTTTATTTTCAAATTTCATTTTTTATTAGTGTGTGTTTGCAGTACACAGTGACTGTAGTCCTCCTGGGGACTCAGTATATGTATATAACATATCTTAATTCTTTTCTCATCCCATTCTCCTCCTCTCTTCCCTACTTCCTCCATGTCTTTGAACTCTGCTCTTAATGAACAAAATTAATTCCCACAATTTCTAACTTTCCATGGGACTTTGGTGGTCTTGAATCCTTCTGTCCTCCTAATGTATAGACTCTTTGAACCAGGAGTTCAGTTTTCCATCTGGAATTTCCATTGTGAATACAGAGAGCTGAAAACTGTAATAGAAAGAAACTTAGATATCATGGGACTCAATTTCCTTAGTGTTCTGAGGAATGACAGGAGAGATGGGTAGTTTCCTCTGGTCACAGAGCCAGTGAGCTGTGAGGTTGGAACTAGAGGGCACAGGGTCATTGTTTCCTAAGCTAGTGCTCTTTGCATAGCTGGTCCTGAATTATCAAACTTGGAGAGCTGGGGACAAGGTCTCTGTAAGGAGCTATAGCACAGTTGTTAAATTGCCTCTGTAGTAAGAGCTTTACCAGCCCCAGGGCCAGAAGACTGAAAGAGTAGAACCTTCTGTGCCCGGGTCATTCTAGCCCCTCCTTAACGGGAGGAGCAGCACTGACACCAAGAAAGCTCTCGGGATGCACATTGCTAAGCCCTGCCAGGCTGTGCACAGCTCCATAGCTACTTCTTCATTCTAAAAATAGCTTAGAGTTATTTCTGTTGGCAAACAGCTTGGGACAACAAAGAGCAATGGTGGGTCCAACTCTACCAAACTGTAATAAGTAATTGTGCTCTCGCGGAAACCCTGATTACCCAAAGTGGCGGGGAAATTACAAAGTCAAAGCAACCGCTCATCTCATTTGAAGGGGCCGATGAAATTGCCTGTCAAGACTGAATCCCTTCCTGTCAGGGCCAAGTGGATCTGCTGAAGCAGCTGTCTGCCCTGGGAAAGGCATGGGTGTGGGGACAGGCCACTACGGTCACAAGGCTCCCACAGAAACAGGAGTCCCTGGGTGTTGCTCAGAGTGAGTGCTAGCATTGTCCCCTGCCCTGTCTCTGCAAGCTTTCCTTGTTGACCTGGTTTTCCCTGGAGAACATGTTGCCTTTCCTTCACCACCTGGAAGTCAGGCTGGGTTTTTAAGACACGTGATCTGATCAGGACTGCATTCCTATTTCACATGAGCATCAGCTCCTTACATATTTCCAAGGTGTCAGGAGCGTATACCCAACTCTGTTGCTCTGGGAGGTGGCCCTATGGATCATGGCTGGTTTTTGCTTATTTTATTCTATTAAATTATTCAAAAAGTTACTGGCTCTGTCAGGTCAAAACTAACCCAGTATGAATAATTTTAACTGGTTCAATATCATGCAACAAATAAGCATTGCTGTGGTATTTTAAATATAACAAAGGCTTATAAAATACCATTTCCACATTAGAATATGCCATTGCTCATACCTAGCGATTATAAGTTCTTTGGTTACTACACTTTCCACTGAGCACCCAGTGAGTTACTTAATCCTTATGACAACACTATCAGGTGGGGAGCTTTGTGGGATCTATTTTTTTTTTTTTTTTTTTTTTTTGGTACCGGGGATCAAACTCACAACCTCGTGCTTGCAAAGCAGGCACTTAAGCCACTGAGTTAAATCCCCGGCCAGTGGGATCTATTTAATAGGTGAGAAAACAAAAGCTCAGAGAGCTCAGGCAGCCACGAATCAACCCCTCACTAGGAAGAGTGCAGCAGCCCCTACCCTATGCAGGTTATACCTGTGTGGCGTGAGCTACTCTAAGTCTCAGTGAAGAAGAAGGCAAACCTTACGGTGAGGCCCAGGGTTTGCGCGGGGCTGACTCTTACACACAGTGTTGTCAGGATGGCTCTGCAGAACAGATGCAGATTCAGAAAGAGTCGAGTCAGCACATTCAGTAGCTGGAGCACAATTTTAAAAAAGGTGGGGGGGGGGAGTGTAGAAAACAAAAGGATCAACTCAATTCTCTACCCTCAGCTTTCTCAGGATGTGCCCTAGCTCGGAACTAACCCATGATCTTCTTTGCTCTGTCTCTCACTTTTGACCCTGGCTTCTTGTGTCCCAGATGGAGGCCCACATTCACTGGAATCAGAAGGAAGGGGAAATGTCCCCCACGGCCAGCAGAGGGAGAGCCAACACCAGCTCCACTGCAGTGGACACCAGCCTCTTCCCTGAGGACGCTGTTGAGCTGTATGGCCCTTTTCTTGAAAATTTTCTGGAACCGTGTGACATTTGTGAAGATGATGGTACTTTAGGGGAAAGGATAATTCTTAGTTACTGAGCACTTACTGTGTATCAGAGTCATCGTTAGTTATTTAGCCTATGACTGGTTTTGAAAGGTAGATCTCGCTGACGTGGAGCCAAATGTATAATGCAGAGTTTCATTGATTTTGAAGGTCTGTGGTCACCTGCAAAATGGGACCGGAATATGGGTATGTGCGTGGAGGTCCACCTGCATGCCTGTGTGAGCATGGGCTCATAGGTTTTTATTTTCGTTTTTTGTCTTACAAGAGAGGACTTTGCTTTCCTAAGAATCTCAAAGGCGTGAATGACCTCTTAAGGCTGAGGAACACTCTTAGACAAGGTTGGGAAGGCTGCCCGACCTCCAGGAGAGAGTCCAGAACTGTCCATTGTGTCACAGCTTCTGGCTTTCCACCTGAATAGGACAGAGTTCAGGTAAGAGCAGAGCACTTAAGAACATTGATCAGTGAAGGGTGAATTACAAACCCTCAAATCTCTGTTATCTTAGCTCTGTGGGCATGGAAGGAAACATCCTGTGCTGATTAGATTGTGGGACCAGTTTTGTAATTGGAGGAGACACAGTGGAGGTGGAGGTGGACGGGCAGGAGGGGACAATGTATGCATTTGTTTCGGCAACGGCACAGCAGGAAAGCAGGGAGAAAAGTCAAGGTTATACAAGAAGCATGATCCATTCTGCTTGAATTGCACTGAGCAGTTCACAAAGCTCTTTCATAAATACACTCGCCAAAGGTCTTCAAAAAAGTCCTGGCAGGTCACCAAGATCGACTTTTATCTTCTTTTTGATCTATGAAGAAATTTAAACAAAGAGAGGTGAAGTTGTCTCTCCAAAGTCACACAGCAAGGCTGTGATCTTTCATAAACTAGTTGGACAAATATTCCATTCTTCCAGTAGAGTCCATTTGAGTAAGACATTTTTTTTTACTGTCAAATTATTTCTAATTCGAGAAAAAAAATAATAGCGCCTGATGGACACAATGGTGACTTCCATCTCAAGCCTGCAAGTGCTGCGGTAATTTGAAGGGCACAGGTCAGTGAATAAGAGTTTGGGTTCTGGACTTGGGCTGCCTGTTTCAGTCCAAATCCAGACTAGGCTGCTCCTGACGAGGTTGTGCAATCAACTCTGGAGTGCAAGACAGCTACTGCCCCTGGGGTGACCCTCACCGAGGGAGGGACAAGGGTTATATATAATACTCCGAGTCTCGTGACCCTTAGTAATATATTTGTGAGGTGAGCTCACAAAGCTCTAGGCAGGACTGAAACTCCAGCTGCTGACAGAGGCTCCTTGCTGATACACTGGGCTTCCTTTCCTGTCTTACCTCTTCTGCCCGTTCTCCCACTGTGCTTCCTGGGAGTCTCTCCAGTGTAACTCTGAGTCTTTCAAGAAGAAAATGCCAACGAAACATTAGACGCGTGAGGAAATTATTGGAGGAAATCCCTCAGCCCTCACCATGCATGTGAGGTGTATCTAAAAAGGCAGAAGCCAGCCCACTGCTCAGTCAGGTACCCCTCCACAGATCTGAGTGGTCGTCTTCACGCTTATGCTGCTGTCTGGATCTGAATCTAGGAATTTATCTGCTGTGGGTAAATGAATATAGTTTCGTTTCTCTACTTGTCAGTCTCCGTAGGAAGTGACTAACTCCTAGGCAGGGGCCCTTCTAGTAGCTGTGAATCTAATTTCCCTAGGGGATCCTGAGTCACAGTTTTACAGAGTTCCCTTCTTTCCCAGTGTCATATCAAGGGCAAAACCAAGGTGGGACAGAAAGGCGCAGAGACGGAGAACCACACTTTGCTGAGTCTCCTGTGACCCAGGGACCGCAGTGAACAGTGGGAAGAGGAGACGTCAGGACTGGGAATTGTGGCCTCTCTGTTCAGGTCTGCTGAGGACCGGCCATTTGACCTTGAATAAGTCATCTTGCAGTTTTCATGAATCAATGTAGTATTCAGCAATTCTCTCCCCAGTTACCCTGAGAACCAAGCAAGGGACCACAGAAAGCGTTTCATAAGTGCTGCTCAAAAGAATCAGGCTTCATTTTAACATTTTGGACCAAGCACACAATATAATCTCATCCTTCCTCCCCAAGGCCTTAAAAATAATACAATGGGAATGTTTTGGAAGCTAATTAGCCAAAAATTATTATTTTGGCTTAAATATTCAAAGATCTGTGGTTCATATCATGTCCTATATTGTCTAAACATCATTTTGCTTGGATTTTCCCAAAGGAATCTGGGCCTGAAAGATAATAAATCCCCAAAGAAGCAGCTGCTCAGTGAAGCAGAGCTGTGATTTTTTTAAATGTCATGGACAGAAGCGGCAAGAGGTGGGGGAGTCACTGGGAAGAAGGGACCCGCTGGGCTGCGCAGCCTTGGCATTAGCTGCCGCCTGTAGGCCAGCAGCGAAGCCCAGCGCAGGAAAGTGTGTGCTGGCCGGCCAGCTGGGAGGCAGTCAGCTGGAACGCAGACAGTGCACTAAGTGACTGTACCTTCCATGTCTTACAGGTTTCCATCTGATAAGAGAACCGTTGGGCTGGATCATGTATCAGAAAGCAGAGAAACGATCAAAACACCTTAACTCCGGTGCTTTCCAAGAGCTCTCTCTTGCCTCCTAAATTACTGCATGAGGAATTAACTGTCCTAGAAAATTAAAAGTCCCAAGTACTTATGAAGTGTCTCCCGTAGACAGACAGGGGAGCAAACTATTTCACAGTTATGGAAATTTGAAGATCAGGGAAGGGGTGGAATTTAAACATAGAATTGTTGGATTTTTGCAAATAAATTAGAGAAAGCCCAGTTAAATTTGAGTGTCAGATTTGAGCTCGGCGGATTCTAAGGAGGCTGACGCAATTTACTAAGACCCTGTCTCAAAGTGGAAAGGGCTGAGGAGGATGCAACTTATTGGCAGGATGCTAACCTGACATGCAAGGGGTTCTGGGATCAATCCCTAGAGCTGTCTCCCATGAAACACTGAATCTTGGCTAAATAATTGCTTTTAGTGTATGCATGTCTCATGCAATTAAAATGTTTTAATTAAAAATGACATCAGTTTTAGTATATATACTACCCATGCGATGAAGAAAAAACTGAAAAAATTCCAAAGCAATTTTGTTGCATATTTGAACTACACATTTAAGTGGGAGTCTACACTTCTTTCTTGGCAATCCTGCTGGAATAAAATACGAACACACCACTAGTCAGCTAGTTAGTGTCACATCGAAGCCCGGAATGTTCTAATTATAAAGTTTTCTATTATCCCATTCTCTTCTCAAATACAAGAATTAAATATGGATGAGATTATTTTATTTCTGATGACATAGACTGCATTCCCCCATTACGTCTTATACTATTAAGCCCTTTTTTTTCAATAAATCACTTGCATATTAACCCCTATTTCAGGGTCTGATTCTGAGGAACTCTTTCCAGCACAGCAAATGATCTAAGCTTTTTCATTTGGAAGTGCTCCAAGTTTTGGATGGAAACGTAAGACCTCCCAAGGCTGGGACAGTGCTGATGTCTTTCAGCCTCTGACTGGAGACTGAAAGATTAGCAACAGCGGCAGGGACTCCTTGCAGAGGCCTGCATAGAACTGGTTCTAATAGCAGCATCTAGTATTCAACTTTGGGGTCTGCCCCGACTCAATGGCAGGTGGGGACCGTGTTCCTTAGCTGTGCGGCCTTGGGTTGTGGTTCTGTGACTTCTTTAGATACCCTATGCTATTTAGTGTCTACTCATCAATGTGTTTCTTGTTTAGACGACACAGAATCATCCTGTGTGAAGACTCCGATAATGTATCATCGAAACCAGAAGTGAGGTTTTGCAGAAGAAGTCTCCCCCAAGACACTAGCTTTTTGGCCTGCTTCAGGCTGCGGGTGGTAAAACAGTTTAGCTCTAACTGGGAAATGGAATTCTGGTGATAAATGACAGAGAGCTGAGAAAACAATTGATCTAGTAAGGTAGAGAATTGGCAAAACGATTGATCCAAGTAGCACCAAGGTCAACTATATTGTATTAAAACACCCAGTGGTGGGGAAGAGTGGGATCCGGTGATCTGTGTTGTCTAACTGGTCTAAGAACATCTTTGACTGTGTGTGAGTAGGTGATTGCTTCCGGTGGAGTATTTTCCTTGTAAAAGGAAAATGTTACACGCACAGTTCTAAATTCCTGGCTCAACATAAAGTCCTGGACTAAAGATTCCCTTATCTTTTGGGGCAACAGAGCTATAAAAACCAAACACTAAGCCTTGTTCTTCTTTCTTAGAGGGGTTATGTTGGGCTGGTTTTTTTTCTGTTCTAGAGATTTCTCGTCACATCTCAAGTAGCACTGCAGTAAGACGTGTATTTGTGTCCACTCTAGGAAGCCCAGGGATACGTAGTCAAAGGTCACTGCACTTGAAACCATTTTGATTGACATTTGGATGGGCCTAGGAGGGCGATAGCTTATCTGCCTTCACCTTACTAAGAACAGAAGGAGTCAGCCCCACATCAGCGCCTGCTCTCACCAGCTTTCGCCCACCCAGCATCCAGTCCAGTGATCTGGACCCTTTACCAGTGGTGAGAGTTGCGTGGTCCTGGTGCAGCAGATCCAGGCTGGATATGTTTCCCTGAGAGCTTTGTGCATTCACAAAATCTGCTTCCCAGACACGTCTTTTGACAGGCAGCGTGAAATACCATTGCATTCAAAGAAACATCATCCAGGAACCAAGAAATAAAAGTAACTTTAATGCTGCATCTGTCAAAGAATATTAAAGAAAATCTCATTTATATGTCACCAATGCATTTTTTTTTTTACTATTCCCCTTAACTAGCTCCCAAAGCTCCCCTGAAGCCTTTCCTGTCTGCCTCCCTTCTTCTCCCCCCAGCACAATTCACGTATGTCTTCCCCTCCAGTTGTCTACAAGTCTTGGCTCTTCCTGAGGTACATAACTCACCTCTAATTTTTATGCTTCTCCACGTAACTCATTAGTTCTCCCAACTATAAAATATGGCTGAGGAGTAGAGAGGTGTGGGAGGCTGAAGGGAGAGTTTCTCTATGAGTGTTACAGATCCCCCTGGGTGAGGAGTGGGACGAGATGAAGGGGATGATGATTGTGGTACCTCCTACACGCCGAGTAAAAAATACGGCTTAGTGAAAGTCGAGTTTGTTATGACACTTCACTTCACCGAGTCTTAGCAGTTTCATTACTAAAGTGAGGATCACCAAGCTGCCCTTAGTGTTGGCTCAAATAATACGTAAGATAATATATGTTGTAATATATCCAGCATAGAGTTTGGCAGATGGTCAAGGGACAGAAATGCTAACAGAAAGTTGAAATTCCAAGTCTTCAAGCCATAATCATGAGGTGTTGGTTGACTGTTTACTCATTTTTTTCAATATTCAATCTAAAATACTTTCAGACATTCAGAAAAGTTTAAAAACATTACAGTGAACTCCCAGGGTACCTGCTACATAGATTCTACAGTTATCATGTAACGTATTTGTTTCTTTTTGGTACATTGCAAAACAAGTTGTTGATATCAGTACATTGTTTTCCAGATACTTTTTTCACCCTGTATGTGTTTTATTTTTGAAAGATCTTTGAGGAAGACATTGCAAAATGACCTTTTGTATTGAATAAGAGTGCTGGTAGGTATCCTTTTCTGCAAAAAGATAGGCCATCCTCTCTCTCCCTGCCGCTGACTTCAACCAGCATTTCTCTCTTTTTAAAAAAAATTTTATTTAGAAAGAAAAAAAGCAACCAAACAAAACAGAAAAAAGGGTAGCAACAATACAGAATTCCAAAGGAAAAAAGAAAAGAACAACAACAACAACAACAAAAAAAAAAACCACTAAGAAATCACTAGTTGATAAATTACATACTGTCATCTTGGAAATATTTGTTCAAGTTACAAAATTAAAGCATACAAAGTAGACATTCAAACAGTGAGACTATTAACAGTTCCAAGCAGCATTTCTCAAAGTATAATTTGTAGAACCCTAATCCAGAGCTGGCAAAGAACAGCTGTGGTTAAAATGCTTAGGAGCTTCTGGACTAAGTAAAGTTTTGTAACAGTGTTTACCATACACTGCTCAGGGCCTTTGTTCAGCTAAGGTATGTACCATCAAAGGAGATACAATCAACTTATTTGACCACACAGCCCCATTTTTCTCTTGAGGAACATGTAGCAGAATGGAGTACATGTTGGAAAAGGACACCTGTACCTAAGTCCTGCTCTCTTCTTTCTCTTCCTCGTAGCTCACACAGATTATTTCCATTCTTGGTTCTATTCATTGTTTTCTGGGAAGTTTCTCCAAACCCCTTTGTTCACTTCAGTTTCTATCATGTTTCCCTCAATTGATTATGTCTCTAAAACACATTGTCTTTGTTAAAAGTGGTGTCACCCATTTGAACATGTGGAGAACAGCTTTGCTTTCTGTGAAATCATCTTCGATATGAAGGACAGAAGGGTGGATCATAAGTAGGTTGATGGCACACATCTCCATGGGAAACTTCATTTAACCTTGAGGGCTGGTTGGAAATACACGTAATCTCCCACAGAACATGGCAAAATGCCTTCCCCAAAGCTATTCAGAAGGGATCGTAGGTGAACATTTCTGAAAATAAAAGATGATACTTTTGTTATCATTATCATAACAGAAGCAGAGTAATTGGATCTGAAGTGACCCTGACAATGTGTCCAGCCTTCAGCCTGGTCTTCTAGAGTCGTTGGCCTGGTTTTCTAATGTCTCCTAAGAATGGTGTTGTTTTCAATTCCCCTTAGCGACCTGCCGTGGTATTTCAAATATAGCATCTCACTTCCCTCTGAAGTCACAAAGTAGGTTCTAAATACTGGCATTTCTTCAGCATTTGATGAGATGCTTTGACTATGAGAGGAGAAAAGAAGTATGGCCCTGCTTTCCCACTGGTGTCTAGTATGTGAGAGAGACCAGAGCCCCACGTACCAAACCACAAGAGGATGAGAGGAGATTGAGTGAGTAAAATTCTGGTTCTCTGGTAACGATCCATGTCAGATACAGCCCAAATGGTGGCCACATGAAGAGAGAGCAGAGCGAAAGTATGCAGTCACGTGGATGCTTTTCCCTGAAACACAGAGAAGGAGAGTTTTAACATGTCTATCGTTAAAGGTCATCATCTTGGAGGCTCGCCTCTGCTCTGCCCCTATTGTTCACTTTCCAGTAAACTAGACAAGACCTTACATCTTATCTCACTTCTCTGTCGGAATACACTTACGCTGGCCTAGGGTACCTCACCCACTGTGCACACCTAGGCTGCTTTTTTTTTTTTTGTACTGGGGATCGAACTCATGACCTCGTGCTTGCCAGGCAGGTGTTTATGCCGCTGAGCTAAGTCCCTGGCTCCTAGCCTGCTTATAAGCAAACCCACAGTAGAGGGTTTGTGAAATTGCATAGAAAGAAAACACAGGCCATATATATGGAAGTGCTAAATAACAGTGTCAGCCTCATTCATAAATACTGAAAGAAACCAATGTGAAGGGATAGTCAGTTGAGATTATTTCAAGAATATGTCCAGAAAAATGTGAGATTTGAGGAGATTAGAACCTTCTTGTGCATGCACATTATTAATTTGTAAACAGTATGAGTATTGCAGTACAAGATATTACAGGATTCTTCCATGAAAGCTCCTATCATGCACTGTTCTTAATTCACTCATCTCAAAAATTGTTCTTTAGAATTTATTGCTGTAAGTCCTAGTTCAGTAGGACTACTTAAATATAATTCCAATGAAATCTAATTCTTGATAGAGTTATGCACACTGCTGATCCCTCATGTATATATGCACATGAATTCAGCAAAATTGTAGAATCCACCCAAGCTATGAGGAGTGATACACTTATGCTACATCCTCAAGAAACTTACAGTCTCACACTCAAAGCAAGACAAATAAACATCCGCTCTTAAGATAATGTGCTGTAATGGAGATTCTGTATGAGGAATGATAGGTCACAGAGGCTTCACAGAAATAGTGACAGCTAGCAGAGTTTGAAAGTTTAAGGAGGATACAGCCAGGTGTCTCTCTGACTGTGAGCTCCTGAAGGGCATAATTCTCAGGCCTGGTAAATTTGCCTTTACTGCTCTCCTTTACAATTATGTGACCTTGGATCAGTTCCTTAAATTGACTGAAATTTCTGGTTCTTATTCTGTAAAAGTTGGAAGGAAGGATTCCTATGTTATAGGGTTATTTTGATACAAGCATATGGTAGGCAGAGTTTGCTAAATAAATATTAGCCTCATGTCTCTCCCTTCTCTTTCCCTCTCCATAAACATTGTGCTGGCAGTGGCAGCTCCTAAAACAATGGACACATTGGCTTGAAACCCCCGGAGGAAATTTCACATGACTTGGGGTACAAGGGGAATTCTTTTCCCTAACCAACCAATCCTGATACCAAACTGATTTATCTTTACAACAAACTGAAAATTTAGAGTTGTCACTATCCTATTTGGCCCTTCTGCACTTTGAGATCTCTTCCTTGATGAGAATGTGGAGCTCAGAGCAGACCAAAGCTGGCACTAAGAGACTGGAAAGCTGGGTGGCTTTTTGCTTCTAGCTACAGTGATAAAAAATGACACTAAAAACTTCAGCTGTATGTATGCACCAGGAAAATAGTGAAGGAGATACTCCAACAAACTGAAAGAGATGTATGTCCCCAAGGTTCTTTTCTTAGCTTTTTATTTTATTTTGCTGGAACTAAGGTTGGCATACAGGACCTTTATACTGAGATACATCTCTAGCTTTAAAAAATTTTATTTGTTTAAATTTTGGGACAGGGTCATATTAGGTTGATAAAATGCCCAGGTTGGGCTCAAACTTCAATCCTTCTGCTTGGCATCCCAGAATCCTGGGATTGCAGGCAGGTACCACCACACCTAGCTTTCCTAGTTCTTAAGTTAAAAGAATCCAGTAAGTCAGGCAGTGAAAAGTAACTACATTACTAGCTCCATTTAAGCTTTGACATTGCAGGAATGTTTTCAAAGTGACCTGATTTCAGTGCTCTCCATTTCCCCAGCATGGCCTTCTCTGTCACACTATATTTCCATGCAGGAAAAAGCTGTCGACACACACTCCCTAAGCAAGTTTATAACAGGACAGGAAGGCAAAGCTCATGACATCATTTTTTCCTCAATCTTGTTATGAGACTGAAGCCTCAGCAGTGGGAAGATTCAGACCGCTCTCTCTCCTTCCCTCTATCTGTCACGACTAAGTTTCTCCACCTGCTTCAGATTAGGGAACAAGCTCTTGAAAGTGAAGTCTTTCTACGTGAGGGACTGTCCTCAAAGGCTGAGGGGTTACCTACAATTCATGTCCAGGATTTCTTAGCCAGTAACTTGGAGGCAGCCCTTAGTCAAGCTCGTAAATGATACTCAGGGTTATGAACGTGGCACTGAGCATCGCGCATCCTGCCTCTCCATTTGTTCCTGTATCCCATTTCCATCTCACCGAACAGCTCACCACCGGGGCCTTTCTCTCTCCTGGAGAATCCACCTTTACCTGCTACCCTTCCTCCTGTCCAGGCTTATCCTCCTCCTCCTGAAAATCTTTCCTCCTTACGCCATGGGGTGATACATTTGTTGTCTGAATTTTCATGTCCTTTCATATTTATCATTCTTTATTTTTTTGTTTTCATTTTCCATTTTGTACTATAATGTTTCTGTTCATATCCCAGGACACTGATGCATGTAAAGTTTCCTAAGCTCCTAAATTCTTTTAATGCATGATCATAAATTGAGAACTTTTTATATAATTTTATTGTTTTTCAAAATGTTTGATTGACACAGGACATTTATACATATTAGGTAATCAGTGATAGTTTCACGTATGCATACACTGATAATCATTTATTCAGGGTGATCAGTATATTTATCATCTTAAACTTTTGTTATCTCCTCACGATGAGTGCATCCAAATTTTCTTCTTCTATTTTGAGATATACAATGCATTATTGTTCCATTTATTGTTACCCCACTGTGGCATAGCACGCCAGAATGTATTCCTCTGATGGCACGATGACATTTCACTCTCCTTCCTTTTTCTTCTCCTGTTCTCTCTAGGCTCACAATCATTTTTTTGCTCTTAACTACTATGAGACCCACTTTTCTAGGCTCTGCTTAGGAATGAGACCTTATCTTCAACATGAGCGCAATCCCTTGTACACCGTATTTCTGGTTCTGCATATGTTGGATAAAGGCATGTCTCATGCAAAAATGTCCAGATGTGCACTGGACTGAACAAGGTAGAAGTTTCGATCCATTGTCCAAAGTAAGTAACACTTGCCTGTAGGTACCTATGCTCCTGGCACTGCTTCATGAATCTCATGTGCCCTTCATCTCTGTTTCAGAGTCTTTGCTCACAGCTTCTAGGTTGATAGTAGGTTCATTTCCACTGTACCAGCTGGAAGTAACTGAGCTTGGAGCCTGGGTCACTGTTTCTATTTCAAATTCTGTAATTAAGAGGTCATTCAACTCTGTGAGCATTAGTTCTCCAGTCTCTGTCATGGCAGAAAGAGGACTCTCTCGAAAGGCAGTTGTAGACATTATATCACATGACAATGATGACACCTTTTTGTTCTCCTGAAAAGTGAAAAAAATTTGGACAAAATGACCCCCAGACTCTTTTCTGCTATTTAAAGAGATCCTCAGTTCTTCTCACTTGACTTTCACAACAAGGAACAAAATGAAAACTAATGTATTGTGTCTTAGGAAACACACACACACACACACACAAATATGTTCTCTGTTAATCAGAAAATTCAGGTGGCCATGCAATTACCCACGTGATTTAATTAATGACCAATTTACATTCTTGAAACTTAGGAATGGGTCTTGAAACTTCTCCTGTCCAGCACTGAGACCCAAAGGCAGGACCTTGTACACTCTAGCCCGGTGCTCTACCATGGAGCTACACCTCCAGGCCCAGCCCTAAGGAACTTGGACCACTCATCCGAGCTATTAGAATCCCTACAACCAGGGAGAGAGCAAAAACTGCGTGTTTGAGTCTCAGCTTCCTCCTCTATAAATGTAAAATGATAGGTTGGACTTGATGCTTTCCAAAGTCCCTCGGAGATCTACTGTCTTAGGAATCTAAATGACAGAGCAAATATCAGTCAGCATAACAGCACACAGGCCAAGAAGAAACCACTGTGTTTCCAGCCAGATCCACCACCGTATCACTTCCTTTGGTAATGAGATAAGCTATAAATCCAGGTGAGAATATCAAATTAAGTGAAGCCAAAATATGTAAAGTCTTTCATGTGGCGACCTTTATTTTCAGCTTTTGATTATTCTCAAAGAAAATAAGGTGAGGTAGATAGATTCATGCTATTGTCCAATAACATAGAAAAATACTTCAGATCAGGGTAGACAATTTAGTTGTGTTTAAGCTACTGAGAAGGTGACTTTTTCCATTTATAACACTGATGACAATGATAATGATTAACATTTACCAAAGGCATATTATATCTTATTTAATCTTCATAAAAACCACCAACCTTGAAAGAGAGGTATTTGGGGTCATATTTTACAGATGAAAAAACTGAGTCTCAGAATCCACTTTGGGAGGCTGAAGCCACCATTCAAGATCTACCTAACTCTCAACATTGACCCACTCTGAGAAGCTTTTGTTATCTGTGCCACTTGCTTGGAATTTTCTAAAAAAAGTGATCTGAATCACCCTGATGGCACCTTTCCAGACAAGGCATTGCACAAATAGTATTTGACTGACACACATCTTGCTCCAGCCATGTATCATTCACTGTAGGCAAATTTCTGCAACAAAAATATCCCTGAACTGTAGTGGCATAAAAATAATGTTTTATTGCTGTCTTATTTCACAATCCAAGTGGGTCAATGGTGTATTGAGGAAGATGTGAAGTTAGGGGTACTCCTTGTGGTCTTTTGGGGATGGAAATCTTTGCTTTATGGACTTCTTTGCCTTTGAAAAGGAACTTGGAGTCCCCCATTGGATCCTCTAAGTCCTGCTGAGTACTGAGGCAGGACCTAGGGTGTAGGGAAGGTCAAGTACTTCTGTCCTTGGACTGTTGATGAGATATTCTTTCCACTTAAATGCCATTAGTGAAAATTTATCATGTGCCCATTCTCAGGATATTGATGAGCAAAGCACTCACTATTTACAAAATTCACTTTCTTTATCTATAGAACAAAACTGATACGGCAGTTGTGATAGCCCACAGGAGGTGTTTAATAACTGCCTGTTAGTCTGTTTATCATATGTAGCATGGAATCTTTGCTAGTGTTAAAGTCACATTGTAAGGACTAATCAAAGGGTCTTTAGAAGATGCAAAGTATGGTTGGACGAAAAGGTGAAAATAAGGGGAAAATAAAGAAAATAAGACAAAAACAAGAGAGATATGTAGCCAACCAAAGTTGCTGGTCCCAGGTGCTTCCACTGTGTCTGTCTCCATGGCTAACCTTAGAGGAGGTTTTGGAGTGACAAGGACCTGTTACTCAGAATTCCCACCATGAGTCACTAACAAGGTGGAGGTAGAAATCATGCTGGCACTCATGACTTCTGAAGGTAATTAAAGGAGAAACCAAGTTGGGAGAATGCATTGGGCCTACAAGAAGACAAGCAAGCTATTAATTTTTTGTTTTTATAAGAACAGTAACCCATGGGTCACCATTAGTCTTCTTTCACCAGAAACCACCCCGACGTAATTTCCCACAGGAACCCCTCCCTTGGAAGGCAGACAGGGCCCACTGCGGACCTACTCCCCACGGTTCCTGCCCTGTGGCTTCATCTCCCCCCCACACCTCCCAGAGTAATGGCGATTTTGATTCCGTGCACAGGGCAGCCTTCCTGCACCACAGATGGGCACGTGTTGCTCTGTGGCCCGCGGAGTTCTTCACTCTCTCCTTTGACTCTAAGCCTCAGCAGGAAGGTCCTCTGTTCTGGGAAGCCTTTCTATATACAGGGACCTGCACCCTCTGCATTCTCCCAGTGGCGACTTACTCTAGCTTCTTTCAGGGCACTCACCACAATGCTTTGACTGTTCTTGTTTCTCATGCATTTCCTCAAGCTAGGAACTGTAGCCTTGTAGTTATATCCCTGTTGTGCAGCACAGAGTATACACTCAACACTTTTGCCAAGTAATAATTACTCTTTACATAGCTTTTCAATGGTTTGATTTTTATTTACTATCCACAATAACCCAATGATGATGTAAGACAATAAAAACTATGACTGTATGTGGCGTAAACTATACTTTAATAAAGTATCTATGAAATATAGCATGTGCTCGCATATATAAGTATATATATATTTATGTATAATGAAAACTGCAATTAAAATGTGGAAACAGCATTTGGTAGCTTCCCACTTAGAAGTATGAAAGTTAAGATTCAGTGTGGCAGCTGTTTTATTCTAATGCCTGGCTGTTAGCTTTGACTAATATATGTGCTCCAGGCATATTAAAAGCAACTTGAAATACAGTTTCTTCCAAGAAAAAGAATACAGTAATTTGCTAAGAAAGCAACAATTTGTATGGAGACTAACACTGGAGTAGTACTATGCAGGTCTGAAGGCTGCGGGCCGTAGGCTTTCAGTACTTCCCAGTGGGATCGCCGTAGTTAGCCTGGTGAGTACTGGGTTACCACCAGTGAAGTATGACTCCCTTAGAGTGGATAAAGGAGCTCCAAGAGCCTGGGAAATTATCCCTTGGAGACAAAAGTTGCTAAAGAAGTGGGAGAACCCCCATCACCTTCACAGCCTCCTCTGTTATGAGTTGATTTGTGACCTCCGAAGCTCATAGGCTGAGGTCCTAACCCTCTGCACCTCATCAAGGTGCTATATTTGGAGACAGGGTCTTTACAGAGGAGATTTAAATAAAATGGGAGGGATCTTATTCCATGTGCCCAGTGTTACTGTAAGGAGAGAAAATAAAGACACAGACACATGCAGAAGGAAGATCCAGTGAGAACAAAGGGAGAAGACAGTCCTTTCCAAGTCCAGAACAGAGGCCTCAGGGGGACCCTGCTCTTCTAGTATCTCAGGCTTCTCCAGAACTGAGAGAAAGGAAGTTCTGCTAAGTCCCCCTAATGTGGCACTCTCAGGTCAGCTCTAGAAATCTAAAAGATAATACTGTCATCCTTTAACGTCTTCCAAACAAGAGGGTCATGAGCATGCTGCTGAACAAAACTGGTCCACCTAATTTCTTTCAGGGTTGAAACCAGGTTTGGGTTCATGATCACTTATTCTAATGCATTCACGGATTTGTTTATCAGATGTTGATTAGGTGTCCACCTGGGGCCCAGCAGTGAGCTTGACCTCATGAAGGTCACCATCTGGCTGAAAACCAGACATGATGTAGACTTCTGAATACCGTTCTAACATCTAAGTCCTCCTTTGTTATGGTTTTGGGTGTTGAAGGTTGTGATGAGGGCATATTTCCTAGGGTCTCATGCACATATTGGTAGTCACTTGATGAGACCTGGCCAGTGGGACAGCTTAGCCATCCAAATTGTATGCAGGAGGCTCTCAAGGAGTTCAAGGAATTGGACACTGCTTTTGCAAAGAAGCTCTGGACTTCCCGCCTGCTGCTGCTTCCTTCACTTCCGTCTTCAGCATCAATTCTCATGGCACCCTGAGCAAACTTCTTGCATGCTGGCTCTCTCTCATAAAGCTCCTGAAGAAGCCCCCAAAAGATAAGGCTGCTCCAGCTGGGATGGATCTTTTCTGTTGCCTATTCTCTTCTGCCTATCATGATGCACATTGGCTAGAGTTCTAGTAGTCAACTTATAGCCATTGGCAAGGTCAAGAATGGAAGCCACATGCTAAGGGTTGTGGAACCAAAACAGAAAAAGCCAAGATTCCTGGTGACAGCTATAAGCCACCACACTGGTTATCTGTGTCCCACCGACCTCTGGACTTCTTTTTTTTTAGTACCAGGGATCGAACTCACGACCTTGTGCTTGCCAGGCAGGTGCTTAGCCATTGAGCTAAATCCCCGCCCTCCTCTGGACTTCTTGTTATGTAATAAAAATAAAACTCCTGCTCTATTTATAGCATTGTTTTAGGTTATAGGTTTCTGTTACCTGCATCTAAATATAGTTGCTGTCTATTCAAAATATTAAAAATACTAGTATAAATTATGTATTTACTTTAATTCAAATGTCTATTATCTGGGAGAATTAAATTATTTAGTAAGGATGGATAATAGACTATAGGTAGGGGTGAGGTAGGAAGTTCTTTGGGGGAGAAAATGTCCCTCGAAGTTGGAAGAAGTTCAGTGTTTTCTAGTTTATTTCTTGCTTATGTCTGATTTTTCTAATTTACAAAATTGAGTCTTGACTGTGCAGAGCAAAGAAGTAGGTAGGGGAGATCAGCAGTAGGACAGGCATATTGGAAGACTACTGAGGGGTGGACGTCTTCAGTTTGCCCTTAGATTCACTCTCCAGCCTTCCCCGCCCTGCTCTCTGCTGAGGAAAGCCAACCAGCATTGGCTACCTCAGTGGGAAGAGCTGGCAGAGAGCATATGGGTGGTTAGACTGACATGGAGGAATTTGTCACCCAGTTTCTTACCTATGGTGTTTGCTTTGGACTGGCTGTGACCTTTTACCAAAGGTCACTGTTCCTTCCAAATGACTTCTTCATATGTCTCTCTCCTTCAGGGCTCTGACAACCTAGGGGTTATTAGCCTTAGGTCTGTGGATAGAGCTCAAGAGGTCTGTGAACTTTAAAGGAGAAATGAAAAATACGTGTTTATAATCACTAACCTCTAAGCAACGCTGGCTGTTTAATTCAGTGATCCACTCTGGGAACACATTATAATGGCATTAGCAACATCTAAAGCTGTTCTCGTGGGTGTCTTCATGTCACTTCACACGAGGTGCAGATATGTCAAGCTGTCTTTTATGCTCATTACCACTTTGAAATTGCAGTTATCATTGTCACTAGATCTTGGGAATTTGTGTTAATGACAAGGAGCTCTATTAATATATCACAAACTTATTTTATTTACATGATTTATTTATTAGATTTTAACATAACTGTCTTCTTTTAAAATTCCTTTAAAAGCATTATTTCAAAATGAGGTCCTTGGGGTCCATCAGAGTGGTGAAAGGCTAGGCGATTACAAAGTCACCTTCTCCCCCTGGTTCCATCAGCATGGCATGGTAATGCCCGACCTCACTAGCCTCAGAAAGCTGTGCTGCCCCACTTGGTTTCCCTACGTCCTCCACATTTTCTTAATTCCTCCTCTGATTATCCTAATTCCACTGTTAATCATCCTAATCCCAGCACATTGTCCAGGTCCTCCCTGGACACTGACTGATACTCCTTGGACACTGACTGATGCCCCCTGCAAAAGATTTTGGCTTCCTAGTTGAGGGTGACGGTGGGAACCAGGATCTCCCTGAGCCTCTGCTTTTCCCATGGGTCAGTCTCATGCCCAGATTCCTGCCAGTCAAGACGGACCAGTATCATACATTTGAATATTGTTTGGCATGCTCAAACTCTTGCATAAACCATGTTGCTTAGGGCTCCCGCTTCTCTTCCTTTTACCTGTTCTGGTTAATGAACATGTTTGCAGCTGGTTAATGAACATGTTTGCAGGACCAAAATGAGCTGTGATAGGTCAAAGACAGGGACCATGGCAGAGGCTAATTGGTACTCTCGCTTCTATAGTTAGAACTTCATGGCTGAGGGTGTTGTGTTTGGCTCCTTCCTCAGAAATGTTTTGATCAAGTCCAGATCAAATAAAACCCAGAATAATATTTCTAAACTCAGATAACAGATAGATACCCTTTCTAAGAAAACACTTTTCAAATGTGAAGTGATTTGTCAGTGTTGTTCCATTATTTTAATTGTAACATTAGGAAAATATATACAGAAAAATTGGACATATATACCCTTATGCTTACAGTTCTTGCACAGCTATGAATCAAAAACAAATTTGCAAGAGTTCTTATTAAGTTGATAAATGGAGCATATACTAAAATGTCATTTTCCTACTGCAAATACATAGAATGAAATTATCCATAACAGTGCTGTAAAAATAAGAAGTACTACTCTACATAGAGCAGAAATTATAAACAATTCTTGAGGCATATGGAATATGGATAATTGATGCATCCACAGCCCTAAACATACCCAGGAGGTCCCTGCTTCCACTTGGGAGTGGCTTGAAATATGCTATGTCAGTGCTCAAGATTGGATACTGGGGCAGAAAGGAGCCCTAGTGAGCTCTCAATAGCGCAAATGACTTCTGCAAAGGCAGAGTGGGAGATACAGATGGCTCACCCCCCCCTCCACACCACCAGGATGCCCACTTGTGAGGGAAGTAGCAGGAAGGCCTGCCTCTTGGCAGGAGAACTCAGTGGAGGCATTGGGCCTGGAAAGCAGAATGACCCCCAAGGGAAGAAGGACTCTCCATGACCACTGTAGTGAGTAGTGCATCTCACTCTTGGTTTATCATCAGTGGCAACAGGCACTGAAGTCGGTAAACAGGAACTCAAAAATACAAAAATCGGTACAAAAATCGAGACTCACCAAAGAGTTAAGAAAAGTCAATCTAAAACATGAGACAGAAATTTAGCTAGTCTAAGTTTTGAGAATGGAGAAAACCAAATTAAATAGTAACTGTAGAGAGGAGAAAGGACTTTACATACAGATAAAAAGAGTAAACTAGAGATCTCTGGATATAGAAAGTGGTTGAAATAAAAGGGAAAATGAGCAGATCTACTGAATGTCAGGAGACACAGAACAAAGGTCAGAGCCAGTAGCTGGAAGGGCCATTTGAAAAACTGTCTAAGAACACAAAGTAAAATAGCAAATATGAAAATATGAAAGAAGACAGTTATTTATTCCTCTGCTGTTATCTCTCTTTCACCAACACGAACACAATGTATGATCTGAAATTCATTAGAAAAGAGAAATAACAGATGTCTTCTTGTGATTCTTCAAAGAGCCCTTGGACAATTTAGAAAGAAAGTTATAGCTTCACCCAAGTCCCTGATAGAATGCTTAGACAGGGGCGATGTGCCCCATTTGACCTGTCTCTGACTCTTCCAACCACACCTTTTCCACCAACATTCACCCTCCCTAACATTCAGGGAGCTTCCACCCAAGGGAGAGAAACACTGGCTGCTGAGCCTAAAGTATCAAGCTCTAGCTCGCACCCTGCAGATCTTCCTGGGGTAAGCACCACCCTGCTCATCTTGTCAAGCTCACATCGGCTCTTGGAGTCTCCAGCTTCTCTCCGGGACTGGTAGGTACCTCAGTGTGGGATGGAGAGCGGTGGCAGTCAACCGCTCTTCCTCCTGGGAGAAGTTTCTCAAAAACGCTGTTCCTTTTGATCAAACGAAGTGGATGAGCTAACATATAATGCGTCAAGCTGCACTTTCTTGCAGAATGAAGCCCTGGAAGATGTGACACTGGAAGATGTTGGTTTTCTTTTGAAGAGTACACTTGATGGTAATCTTGGCTGAGATCACTGCACAGGGGCCTGGGGAAATCGTTCTCCTCACTCACTTTAGAGCATAAGAATCTATGCTTTAAAACTGAAGTGTTTGCAAACCTTGCCCTGGAAATATCCACAGGTGTGGCAGCTGGCATGGATATGACTTCGGCAGGAGAGTCTACTCATCATTTCATGAGGAGGAAGTCTTCCATCCTCTGAGGAAAACCAGAGCGATTCATAAGTCTGCTCTTCCAATAACAAGGCTCCTAAGTGTCTAAACCTCTAACTCATGGACCTCACACATCTTAATTCACACGGATGTGAGCCAAGATTATGTATAGACAAGCCTGCTGATTGATATTTTGGTAACAAAAAAGTTCCCTGGATGACTCTGATATACTCCCATTGTCCTATTTTTTAAAGCAATGGAATATATTTTTGACTTTTTCTTTGCATTTTTCCTCAAGTTTGGTGTGCACGTGTTCTGGAGTGAGGTGAGGACAGGTGTTCTAACTTGTGGCAGTCAGGGTAGGCAGTTTTGAGAAGCACTGAATACTGGAATAAGTTGATGAGACAAATTTGCTTATTCATCTTCTTAAGACCTGGTTTATCCAGAAAGAAATCTTTTCTGTTTCACCCTAGCAGACTTGATCCTTTTTCCCTTTTGAACCCACTCTACCACGAACAGACATTTATTAAGGGGTCATTAAACCTGCACAGTAATTGCTGCTTGCCTACCTCCTCCAGACTATAAAGACCTTCCAGGAGTGGCATAGATGGCTTCTCTTTAACCTCAGTCCTCCATTTACCCTTGCCAATTAAATCAGGTTGAGTGGGCAGTAATTCTAACCCAGGCACTGCAGATCTTCCAGACATTCACAACAGAAATAGCTCAGATTCATAAGCCACTTCGCATGTTAACTGATTTTTGTGAGTACTGCATGCTTACCTTCAAGAACATAGCTCTGGCTTCACGGAGGGCCTCTTTGCTGGGTGGTTACTTCATCAGCTCCATGCTAATGTGGCTGTCAGAGGGGATGTCATTGGCTACAACTGAATCAATAGTGAAATTATTACTTAGTCGATAGGATTATCTTTCTTGGTAGACAAAATCATTGAAAGCCTTATGTCTTTGTGAGAAAAGTAAAAAACGAAAACAAAAAAAAACCCAATAACAGGAAATAGACAACTGGAGTGATGCGACATATTGTCTCGGCGATCCTATAGCTGAGTCAGGGTTTGGGCTAGGAAAGTAGGGAGCAGTTTGCCCTTTTGACACTCTGATGCAAAGCCAGGCAGAGGAGACATCAGCAAAGAACAAATGAAGCCTTTTAACTTCAAAGTCTTGCCTTCCCACCCCACTTTGCAAAGAAACATAGAATCAACAAGGAGAACAACAAAAACAAACTATAAAGATCATGTTTTTGTGTTTCCAGGAAACAGAATTCATAGCCTCTAATTTATCCTTAAGTAGGAGAAAATATAAATTCAACACAACCTCTTCCTGCAGCTGAGAGAGTAGAAGGAATGTTTGTGCGACTCCAGGAAAAATATAGAGGGTGGGAGAAGCCTTAGATAAGGCACGATCAGAACCCCAAAACAGGGGTTCGTTGTTAAAAGATAAAATACAAAATGCAAATTGTGACTTGGAAATTCATGGCACTAGCTGCAGGAGGGGATTTCTACATGTGACAGAATATAAGTGGCAGTACTTAAGAAACATTGCTTCTAGGAGAGATACAGATGGGAGAAGTGGAAATCCCTTGGAGAAAAAAGAAATGAAGGAAATAAAGAGATAAATAAATGTCCATGAAAAATAAACCCTCCTCACTTTACTTGTAACCTCGACTAATGTTGCCCATAAAAGAAAGTGCACAAAAGACAGAAAAACTGAAGGAAAAGAGGAGATTTTCAGTAGAAATCTTGTTCATGAAAGGCGAATCAAGAAGCAGATCAAATCTATTTAAAACTACTATAAAAATGTAAAAATGAGAGTAAAAGTATTTTTTTGCCAGTGAAAATTCTTCCCAGGAAATAAAATCAAATTGATGAAGGAAATTCTAAGACAATTGTGAAATGTCACTTTGGAATGAATCAAAAACACTCCATGCTATGGGGATTTCATGGGATATGAAAAAATAAATATTAACCATCAAAAAGAAAAGGAAAAGATACACTTTAAATCAGAAATTCATTAATTAAGAACAGAACAGACCAGAACAAAACAAAACAAAACAAAAAACAAAAGCAAAATATCTCAGAAATAAAGTGAATGGCACAGGATAAACTGTATCAATAATGAAGGCTGAATTGCAAAATATCTAGGCAGAAGATAGCACCAAATAAAAATAGAGGGCATCAAAAAAATTGATTAACAATTAATAAAAACCGAATGAATAAAAATGACATGAAGAGCAAATTGGAAAGGACCAGATTGAAAGCGGTTGCAATGCAGAGCAATTTTCGGTGGAGGCAAACAAGCTTCTAATCAGCTTCCCCAAGGAAGAAAATAAAACCAATAGGCCTGAACTAATACCCACAATAGTACATCCAGAAAAGTCCCAGTTGGGAAAAAAAAAACCCCAAAACCAAAAAACAAAAAAAAAAAAACCCAAAAAACTAAATTAAGTGATAATAGGATCTGAAAGTTACTAGGAAAATTTGACCCAGTATTAGCAACTCTGAAGCATAGACTAGTAAAATAGACTTCAAAAAAAAATATCTTCAGGCCCTCCAGGCGGAAAGATGATTAGTTCTTCAGGAGCTGTCTTAAGCGCAGCACATGAAGTAAAGCAGAGTAGCATTCTCTGTTACGGAATGAGTGTCAGGCCACCAGGATGTGACTGGGCAGACTGGTGATCGGACTTGTAAACATAATGCACAGATGTTCCATGCTCTGATAAGGAAGAAAGACTGCACCTTTAAATATGCAAGAAGCCTTCGTCCTCTAGCAAGATGGAGAAGACACTTTCCGGGTTCTACTGTACATAAAGCTGAAACTCTGAATGTCATGTGTGAAACACACATAAAGGGACTCAGAAGAAGCAGGGGAAAGACAGACTGTGTAGGATCTTCAGGGTGAAAACACCACAGTGGTGGCTTTTCTGGTTTTCTTTTGGCCTCACGTAACCCCATATTGGGTACTGGGGGAGCCACAGCTGGAAGTGTCAGCGAATTCAAGAGTGACCCTAAGCCCTGGTGAAAGGACCAAGGACAGGACAATTAGCAAGACAGAACAGTTTTAGAACAAACTATTCCAACCACACAGCACAGAAAGAAACTGAGTCTCACGCCATCTTTAGCAGAAAAAAGGAGTGGGTCGCCTCGGTGGTGCCACGTAAATGCCGGAGAAAAAAAGAGTCGATGATTCTAAATTCTAACTCCAGCAAAAACACCCTCAACAATAAAGGGAAAACAAAAACGTTCTTCTAAAGGAAAATTAAGAAAATGAGTCCCTGACAGCTGTATCCTGAAAGTTCTCAAGGGAATTCTGTAAATAAAATTCTAATAAATAATATGACAGTATAAGAGATGGAATCTTGAAACAGTAGAAGAAAGAACAACAGGGAAAAAAAAGGTAAGGAACATGGGTAGTTACAGCAGACTCTCCTTGCCCTCTTGATTTCTTCTTTGAAACTATGTGATGTGGTTCTCATTGGGTAAAGGGAAAATGTATGTAAGACAGTTTTAAATTGGGAGGGAAATGGACTCAAACAGTGAGACGATGTCTAAAACTTGACTCAAACTGATGGCATATATATATATATATATATATATATATATATATATATATATATATATATATAAAGACTGCAAGCAAAGGAATGGGCAGAGATTTACCAGGCAGATGGAAATGATCACATAAATCCAAGCACCTCTTTTGTGGGCACCGTGTAAGAGCAAGGCTGCCTAAGTTGAGTCTCCACTGATTCTCCTCTCCTATTTATTTATTTCATTCTAGTCAAGCTGCCCTTCTTGCTGTTACGTGGAAATTCTTCACACCCTCTCATGTCAGTGCTTTCTGCCCTGCATCACTTTTTATCTGGGTACCTGGCTTGGTTGAATGCTTTAAAAATATTTTTTTCTCTTAAAGAAGGAGACACCTAAGCTATATCTAAAATAGCACTGAAATACAAAATAGCAATCTCTACAGCATCCATCCCCACCTTATACATGCCGTGTATTAGTTAGCTCTAGCTGCTGCGTAACAAAATGCCACACCCTGGGTGGTTCCAAGAGGGCTCCCTTGCTGGCATGGAGATGGCCTTTCTTGTGTCAGTCCTCACAGTCAGCACACTCTGAGTTTCTCCTCTTACAGGGACACCAGTCCTAATCAGATGACGACTATGACCACTTGTACATTCTCATTTAATCTTAATTTTTTGAGGTCATATCTTTAAACACATTGGATCTTAGGGGTAAAAAATTTAGGAGAAGAAAATTCAGCTCAGGACGCACTGTATTCGTTTGTCCTCTGTCTGATGTGGGCTCCCTGAGGGCAGAAACTTTCTGATATTCTGTTCATAGACGTGTTCCTATGCCTGACAGAATCAGAGCTCTAGTAGAAATCTGCATTAATGACTTCATAAAAAAAATAGCAGGGAGACCTTAGGCGTGTCCTTATCCTGACTGATTTCCCCCATGGAAACCTGTCTCATAGCGTTGTTTAAAAATTAAGTGAGTCTATACCTGACAGATGCTGAGAACACAGGGGAGATGAGCTATTGTGGTTATCATTGTCATTGTCACCAGGATTGGGCTGTGGCTGATTCTTACCTGTGGTCCCCAGTCCGGAGCATGACAGGAGGTGGAGCCGTGAGAAAGGTGGCCCGAGACAACCCAGAGGCATGTGGGTTATGATTTCTGCAAGATGTCATAGGTAGGCGCTCTTTCATCTCTATCTGTACTTTGATATGAAATTGGAGATTTGTATCTGACTGTAGAACAAAGAGAGCTCTGTCTGCCTTTGTAGTCCATGTAGGTGGTTAATAGCCTGCCCCCCCACCCTGTTTCGGGTTTTTATAATGTCCCTCCTATCTGATCTCTACCCAGACCCCCATATCTATGGGATGTGGGGAAGGCGACTTGAGGTTTCGCTCGGCTGCCATCCAGCTCCACCTCGGGGAAAGGCCTTAGCAGTTCCGAGATCATCCCACGACACAGTCCACAGCCGGGCAGCCCGGGCCAGAGACCTCTCAGGGAGAAAACCCAGCAGATGTGTCCACCCCGCTTTCACACCCAGCCAGCTGCATCCTGCCCTTCTCTTTATTTCATTGTCCTCTCAGGTCAAAGAAAGCGTTGCCATGTTCCTTTGCCACTGCCTCTCCATTCTCTAAATCTCACTGACCTCCGCAAACACCTCACAGAAATCAAGGTCAAAACCGAGGCCTGTGTGAATCTAAACGCTTCGGTCTTCTGTCTTGGTGAGGAACCCAGCCTTGGTGGAGAAGCAGATGAGACTGTTGTTTCATGTGTGTCCTGTGTCACTCCTCCAGCAGGCAGGGGACCATCCACTTAGTCTGGAGCTGTGAGGTAAAGGTTGTCGCCAGCACCAGCCTAGAAAAAATATCGTCACAGAATGTGCAGGTCCCTAGTGTCTATTTTGGTCACCTGATTGAAGGACCTCGCCACTTCTCTGTCTAGAGGGCAACCACAGAAGTGCGGCTTCCAGGCGGAAGTCTGGCCTGTGTTTGCAGACAGTTGTACAACCTGCTTAATATCAGAGCCCAAAGCTTCCTTGACACCCACGCAACGGGGTCGCTCACCTCTGCTTTTGTTAATGGAAATAGGGATACAGCAACAGCTATCTTTCGATACCAAGACTTCGAGAAGGGACAAACTGTGAAGAAGACCTTAAAAGATAAACGAAATGAAACAAATCATTCTGAAAAATCAAATTGCTACAGCTATTACTTCAGGCTGCCAGAAGATGGGGCCACATCTGTTTCTCTATATTCTTTTGCAAACTCCAGATGTTGCAGGGGAAAAATCTGCTGTTGTTGAGTTGGTGCTACAGACAACAGATTGATACAGGCTTTCTTTTTGCAATGTCTTTCCTTTTCTTCTGTCTTTTCTTCCTTTCTTCTCTTTCTTTGGTTCTTTCCTCGCTGTGTCTGTGTATCAGGAAAGTACCCACATGAAGGAACTCTTCCCTTTCTCTTTTTATTTTAAGTGTGTGTAATGACTACTTCTCAATATTGGCTTTGAAAATGAATAAAATAGAAGCCATTTCCCTTACTCTAGGGGTCACTTCCTCCAGGTTTTTCCCCAGGAAAAAGCCACTGAGGGCTGGGAGACCTCGTTATCACACCAGGCCCCATCAGGAGGTAAAATAAAAGGTAGAGAAGCCCAGGGTGGGGAGAAGGGAGGACTTTCGAAGGATGAGCAGGAGGAGATGGGAAAAGACCAGAGAAAAATAATAGGTTTTGTATTTTCTTAAGCTTCATAATTTACTGTATTCATTCTCCGAGATCCTCTCTTGTGTATGTGTCTGTGTGTTCTCTTCTTTAAAGATCTACTATATCCCTTTATTCAGTTTCTCTGGAATCAGGTACAGTGATAATATCCATGACAATATCAAGAGTTTCAAAATCAGGCTCCCAAGTTCTGGGTGACATTATGTCATGGCTCCCAGAAAATTGGCCTCAGGCAGCAGCAGACTGTATGCTACCTTCTAATCTGGTTCTTAATCAGGGCACAGCACACAGAGAACCTTTGTCAGCAGAGGGCAAAATCTTTCGATAAGTTTGATTGGGTGGTTGGACCAGACATCGCGGCAGCACTGGGTCCAAGGAGCTCACAGATTTTATTACATAGCTTAGTTCCTGATTAATGTTCAAAAGCAAATGTTCTGACTGGGGCTACATCCTGCTGGGCTTGGAACCACTTTTAGGAGATACCTAGGTTCTCTCTGAATGGAAATGGCCAATTGGTTTGCTTTTTCTTTTTTCTTTCTTTTTTTTTTTTGATACTCTGGTATCACTTGGTGTCAAGAAAATCTTTGATTTGTGCGGTTATATATAACATACAGACCTGTCTTGTATCTTAATCGTGGGTTAGCTTAGGGAAGGTTCTTTTGGGCTTAATTTATCACCCAGTTCTGAGCCATTTTGTGGCCATTCGGAGAGGTCAGCAGCATCCGCAGGCCTGCTATGCCAGGCAGGCTCAAGTATAATTCAATCCTTTTAAGTCCAGTTTTCTGCAAGACTCCAAACAGTATAGTCAGAGACTTAAGAGCCATCATGGACGTTACGTATATCCCTGTCCAAACTTTCAGATGAGATGAATGTTGACTACCTGCACCAAACTTTTCTGCAAAGGTCATAATACCCTACTTTTCATTTACACTGTCTTCTTACAGAGCAGGCCAGGGGGCAAGAGTAGAGACAGTCTTGTTTCCTGACCTTGTGCCCAGACATCTCCAAAGGCAGTGGAGTGTTAAATCACACTGACTTCAATTCATGGCTCACCTTATTTCCTACTTCCAACCTATGTGCCCTTAGTGCAAATCTTAATCTTTTCCTATGAAATGGAAATAATCAGAGTAGCCTTAGGTAACACACTAATGGCACACAGTGGGACTCAGCACATGTCAGCTATTATTCTCTTCCATCCTCGTCAACGAATAGAAATGGAAAAGCTGGAAGAGACTTTAGAAACAATCTAGTCCAGTAATTTTCAAATATTTTAAAGGCATAGGGAACATTCTGCAGAAATGAAGTTGTGAACAGAAACACAGATCTGTGAAATAAATCTTAAAAAATCATTTCCAGGAGGATCTGGAAGATGGGGGATCCAACCTGATTGGTTCCCCCTTTCCCTCTGCCCTGTACCACTACTGAAAGGGTTTCTAGAACTCTAAGTATTCCAAGGTTTATATTCTGAGAGCAACTCATCTAACCCAAACCCACAATTTTAAGTAAACTGCTGAGAATTTACTGAGAAAGACTCATACGTAGTCATATACAAGTAGCTAAAAAAGAACCCAGACAGATTTAAATCTTTATCGCATACTCTTTTGAACTAGAATCATCTAGAGATATAATAAGATACATAGAATTCATCTATATCTTCTGAGGTTGATATCAGAGTGTATGATACTACAATGAGAAAAATATACTGATTCAAAAACTGAAAAATTAGTGATACTTGGTCACAGTTGATATAAGATCCATTGAGTTTATAAGCTTATAGTTGAGACCAGTCATCTTTGTAGAAACAATGCTAAGGAACTCTCGGTTTAGAATCACATGTGTGGTTCAGACAATACCACAGGACTTAGAAAATGATTACAGTTTGGAAAGCTTCTTGGTGATCACTGTGAAGGATATTGAATTTGTGGGAAGTTGAAAATACAATGGTTACTCAACTAGTTTGGTAAGAGATAAGGATTCTAGCAGAGGAGTTGAGTAGATAACACTAGAGAGGCTGAGGGAAGGAATGGACTCTATCAAACAGGGAACTCCTAGGAATTCTCAGCAAGGAGAAGCTGATGCTTAGAGTCTAATTTTGGAAAGATTAATAAAACCCTAAGTAGAAGATAGACAGAGGAACCAGGGAAATAAATTAGGAGGCAATTACAGTAGTTCAGACATGACATCATGAAGCCCTGGACTAAGGGGGTGCAGTGAGACTAGCAGGAAGGGGGCATGATAAGAACTACATAAAGAAGAAACAACAGACTTCAACGACTCAGTGGATGATGTGGGAGAGACGAGCTGAAGTCGAAGGCAAAGTATGAAGCCTGGGAGGCAGGCTGGCAGGATGAGAACTGGAGTTGGAAACAGAAGCACTTAGGAGGACCCCCCCTGAGATTTGGCTGATTGGGTTTTCAGGGGTTGTAGGACATAGAGGGTGTATATTGTACTAGAGAGGAGGCCATGGGCCCTGGAAGCAACTCCAGGGTTCTGTGTTCTATCAATTCCACCACTCCTAGCTATGTGACTTTGAAAACGTTAATCTCTCTCAAACTTTAGTCACCTCTTCTGCTGATTGGTTCTAAGTGTGAATTAGGTTAGTAAGGCTTACAAAATACCAAGCACTGTACTGATAATAAGTACATTCTCTCTCTCTCTCTCTCTCTCTCTCTCTCTCTCTCTCTCTCACACACACACACACACACACACACACACACACATCCATCAAATCTTAAAGAACTGAATCATCTAAATTTAGCATGGAATAAAGACAAAGATGTTTAAATCATGTTAGAAATGCTAATTGAAGATGTCAGCTATGTTGAAAAGAAGACAGAGATGACTAAACTGACAAATCTCTAAACTGGAACCAGCTGTTTTGGTTGCCAAGAAGGACCATATGTAGGTGTTGGCAGAGTGAATGCACTGGGCCAATCCACACAGTCACTCTTGAGGTTGTTGGGCCCTAATTCCCAATGGGAAATCCCAGCCTTGTGGAACAGGACAAACACCAACACAAGAACTCAGAACACAAGAACACAAGACTGATCCTGCACCAGAAGGAGAAAGACCCAGTCATAAGCCTTGTGTTCTTGATCCCATTCCCTGACTCCAAGCCTCTCTTTGCAGTCTTACCTCCCCACAGTAATTCAGAACCAGGTAGACCAAACCCCAAACCTTGGTGTAACTAATTCCCAGCTGCCATCTTAGCAGTGTGCAGTAGTTTTGGTAGCAGATCAAAGATTCTCCTGGTGGATCATACCACCAATGAAATTCATAAATCACAAAGGAGAGGAACCAGAAGACATAGGATAATGCATGTATCACACAACACTAGCATGTGGACAAGAAGATAAAGCGGAGACAAAGGACAAGCTTGGGACACAGAAAGTGAAAGGACCACCAGGCCTCCTGAAGCCAAAGGGAAAACATGAGCAAAGACACTTGCTGGAGAAAGACCAGGCTGCCCAGTGTCACCTATCTCTGAGTCGTTCATGGATTACTCCTCATTTAGGGGCAGTGCTGAGTGGACCCATCTCTGAAACTCATTGGGCCCATTGTGTTCTTTGGGCTACCATTCTGAATCTACATGTGTGACCACAGGAAATATGACTGAGACTCCAGTGCTCTGGACCAAGGCTAACTGGACATAGCTTAGCACCCCAGCCAGTGTCTCCTGTTACTACTGACTGTCCCGTAGTGCAGGCCCCTGGGGGAGGGGGTGTGGGGGAGGGCAGAAGGACAGCTCATCATACTGGGAGACTATGACAAAGCAAAGCTGCTTCACTCATGGTGGCCTGGAAGCAGGGCAGGGGGACAGTGCCAGAGAGAAAGGGGCCAGGGACCAGCAACACTACTCAAGGTTGTGCCTCCATGACCCAGGCAGAAGCATGCAAAAGCATGTTTTGCTCATCCTCTTGGCAGCTATGAAGCCAGTCACGTTCACTGCTGAGCTTAGCTGTCACAGCTGTCGAGAAGCAGAGTAGGGGCGTAGCTCTAACAGTACGAAGGAGTTGGCTGGGGATGTCCACCTCCTCAGAGGCCAGGTCTCTTTGCATTAAGATTAGTTGCCTCACTTAATGGCTGCGTTATGCTGGGCAAGCTTTTTACCCTCTCAGTGCTTTAGTTTCTCCATCTTCAAAATGGGAGTAACAATAGGCAGCTCATCCTATTTGCTGGGTTCGCTGGGTTAATATGTACAAAGGGGCTGGGGTGTCTCTCGGGGCTGCAGAAGTGCAGAGTGCATTTGTGACAGGGACCATGTGGCACTTCCTGCCTCCCCTGGCCTGGCCTCGCAGATGTGGACACAGGCAGCTTCTGTCTGAAGTCCTCACAGACATAGTTCACTCTGCACCCAGGGGGCCCGAGAGCTGTCCTTTTTGGTTTGCCTGGCAGAACCTTCCTCTTCTGGCCAGCAGATGACAGAGGCTGGGCAGGCTCTGAACTGCAGGCCACTTTCTGCTGAGTCACCCTACCCGGCCCCCCTGGCTGGTGTCACAGAGAGCTCTTAGCAGGGACCAGCTTGGGGGCTGGCTCTATTCTGAGGATGGTGGGGAGAGTGTTAGTTTTCTATTTGGGGGGGATCACAAAGTCTCTGATGGAACAATAAAGGCTCTTTTATGGGCATGGTGGGACGATTGCCAAGGCGTGGCCTGCCAAAGCATGCCAGCAGAGGGGGTCTGTTGTCACTGGGCCATGCATTTGTGTCAGGCATCCATAGCAGGAGACAACCACCTAGGGTGGCCTGGGTTCTCATCTTATATTTGCCACATAAGAAGGAGGTTGCTTTGGTGAGGATTTTGAGATTTTGTTTCACTTCCACAGCATTGCATGCTGAGTAATAACAGTCGCTGACTTCTCTGAGCATTTGGTGCATGCCAGGCTCCTTACCAAGCCTCCCTGTCTTTCAGTTCTTACCAGCCTGTGGGCTAGGTGCTCTTCCTGTTCCTACTTAACCCCTTAGGACGCCGACGCCCAGAGAGCGTGAGTCCCCTGCTCTCCTGTGTGAGGTCACGCAGTGCTGGTGGAGCAGCAGGCAGCCAGACCCCCTCCATGGTTCAGCTCACCGGGGAATGCAGAGACCGAGAGGACCGTGCTGGGTGACAGGCCTTCCACGGGTGGTGTCACTGTTATTTATTCCTTCAAAGTAAACAAACAATGGGTAAGGACACAGCACAGCACAGTCCCTTTGTGGCATGGAGGGTGGGTGTGTACAGACTCTCACACTGTGCCCTGGTTACATTTGCTTGGGAGCCGCCCCAGGAGGCCCAGTGACCTTCAGACTCCACTCCTTATTTTGTGGCTTAGGACCTGAGTGTGTAGGTCATAGACATTTCCCAAATTCCACACTGGCTTACCGCAGTGAAAATGCCTTGGACAAGTGTGTGACACCCACTTTTTAACTCCATGTGGGACAGACACACACAACTCACAGGGAGCAAGAACTGTTCTAGGGCAACTCAGAACTGGGCCAGTTTGCTCCCCAGCACGTGACCCGGTAATGCCGGAGCTCCTCGGGGTAGCCTTTGAAGGGTGTCCAAACAGAATTCCTTCTCTCCCTACTTTTTCCTCCCAGCCCCTAAGAACTGACCCCAGCTGTTAAAACTAGGAGCACATTCTTCCCTTGGTCTCTGTCACAATCAAATTATGGAAAAAGCTGGTGCTGATGAGGCCTGTCACTACACAAAATTAATTTTTTTTTAAAGGGAAGTGCCCTCATTTCCTTCTGCCTGTCATTTCAGGGCTCGGAGCACACCCTCCCCCACCACAGAGTGAACTGGAGAGGTGGAGGGCTAGGTGGCTGGGAGGCCCCACCCTTGGCCTGCATCCTAGGATGTGACTGCTTTTGGGGCTCCTGCTCCTGTTGCCCTTGGGACCATGAATCTGCTGTTTATGGCAGTGTCTTCTCAGGGCTTGGAGTTTTGTTGTTCTGTTTTGTTCAGCGTGGCATTCAAGATTCCTTCACAGAAATCTGTGCAGGGGCAGGAAAATGCTACGTGAATTATGTCCCTGTGAAGTCACCATCTGGCCAATATTCATCTTGCTTAACGAAATACCAAGAATACCCTTCAACACAGATGCCGCGGGGCCAGCACGCAGCACACAAGTGACCGCAGCCATAAACTAACATGCAATCAAGTGTAATTAATGCACCTGGTGCCCACTACAGAGCTCCAGTCTCCCCGCAGCGAGGTGTTGGCTGCCTTTTCTCCTGCCTAGGTGGCTTTGTATTGTTGTTGCTTCTCTTTTAGAGTGGGGATAGATGTTTGTGGCTTAACTCAGCCCTAGCATCTTCAGCACTGGGTAAGTCACCATCATGGGGCTGGTGAAATCAGGAGTGTTTGTGTGCATTGCAGACACAGCATCACATGCAAACAATACTCTACTGAGCAGCAGTGGCTTGAAAAGGCCATTGTCCTGGGTGTTGTCTACTCTGTTCTGCTGCTGGCTCTCACTGGCTTTATCAGGCGGAGGCCCCCACTACTGGCTTGTGTGTGGTTTTGCTCCAGAAAAGCAACCCCAAGCTTAGAAAAATAAAAGATAAAAACACAAAGAGTCCACCATGACCTCTCCACAGACAGGGTAAAATTTTCAGCCTCCTTCCTCTCCTGCCCCAGTGGTATTTGAAAATGATGGGGAGGGGAGGGAAGCATCAGGCTGTGTGGAATTGAAATTCCCAAAGCTGTGAATATGCTCCACCCATGTTGGCCAACAAAGGTTAGCAAGTGTGGTGCAGTGGGCAGAAGAAGCTGCACAAAGGCCTATGGTGGCTGATGGCTACTTGGCTCCAGAGACACTTAGAGCCACGTAAGGCACGAGGGTGGAGAAGAGAGAGAGAGAGAGACTCAACCCAGGGCTTGGAGACACCAGGGAGAGAGCCCTGGTCTCCTTGCTGTGTCACAGGGAGGCATGGAGCTCCCTTGGTGACCTTGCTGTGGGTAACATGGCCTGGGGACATATGGAGCTTACCCTCCCCTGTCACTTCTATTCGGAAATAGCAAAATTGCAGGCAGTAATTAGAGGTTCCAAAGGCCCTTGAGTGTCATTAGGTGCTTGTCACTGGCTTTCTGGGAGCTCCTGGATGAATGGTTCCCAATTGTCTCCTATCAAATTAAACCTCCTTATCATAGGCTGTAGCATCCTCTGCTAATTGGCTCCTGCTTACCTAATTCGTCCTTTATTCTGAAGCACCTTGTCCTGTAGTCTGAGAGCTGTCTCCCAAGCCTTCTAATTGTCAGCCTTCTTCAAATTGATTCCATTCAACAGATGTGCCTTGGATTTCTGCTCCAGAGCCAGGCCTTGATGGAAGGGGAGGCAATTAGGTAACTGAGTCAGATGGTACAACGTAGGATGCTTTTTGTGTCACCAAGAGGGTGTAATAGCTTGAACCTTGGTCTAAACTTAGGAGTTGAATCATATCAGGTAAGTCATTTAAGCTCTCCAAACTTCTGCTTCGGATTATTGGGATAACGTGGGGATAAGTGTGTAGAGCTGTTGCAAGAATTTAATGAAATTCTATCATCTATCTATCTATCTATCTATCTATCATCTATCTCTGTATATTTCACACTCACATATCACAGGTAAATATTTTCTGAGCCCACCGTCATTTTTACTAGAATCAGATAGGGCTTTAAGCAGCAATAGTCATCTCTGCCTATACAAATCTGTGAAGTCTTCCTGGAAGAAGAGAGATTTAATCATGTTCTTCTTCAATAGCCAAAAGAGGAAAGGGCAATCCAACTGCACAGAATGGAATGAGCTGTAAACCAAGGAGGCATGGCACAGCCAGGCATCTTTCAGGATGAGAGAGGACTCCTGGGGGGCCTGGTTGTCAGGGTTGTGGGAGGGTGGGTAGGTGGAAGGCAGCCCGAGAGAGGCAGCTGGTCACAGGGTCCACACCTTCCACCAGGCTCAGTGTGCAATGCCATCTCTAACTTTATCAGTCCTCCTCAGGTTGACAATGTCTGTCCACTTTACCTGCTTCCAACCTCAGGGAGTGGTACCCAGCATCACTCACAGTTGACCAAATGTCGTCTGTCACTGTGTCGGTGCTCAGCTTCCAAACTTCTCCAGGATGGGACCTTCATTTGGGACTTCACCTGCAGCCACATTTCAGCAGCCCTTTGCCCATGGAGGGAGGAGGGAGGAGGGAGGAGGGAGAAGGGAGGAAGGCAGTGAGGAACAGACTCAGGCACGGGGCAGTAGAAACCAGGTAGGGATCTGACACCCTTTTCCCAGTGACTTCAAATGAGTCATTGACCTCTTGGATCTAACTTCTGTGTCACCAGGACAAAGGCCTCCTGTTCCCTAGGAAGATCTGAGAAGCAGAGATGATGCACATGCAGGGACTTGGTGAGAAGGGTGTGGCCTAAAGGGTAATTTCATTTCCCTAACTGAAAGAGCTGGTGGAGTTTCTGTTGGAGAGCTTGCTTGGAAGGGTTTGGAGTCCCTACTCCTGCACAGTGCCCAAGCCAAGAGTCCCAGCTGGGGACCTTTTCACCAGTCACCTTGTAGGCTCGGTCTAGCAGGAGGTGGTGGGTGCAGTGGAAAATGCCACGTTGTGGGATGAACCCTGGAAAATCCTAGCAGGAGAGGGCGTGGGCTTGGCAAGATTGAGACTTGCCCAAGCCTGAGCTGGTGCTCACATTGGGATGGAAAGTGAGGCTTTCTGACACCAAGTCCTTGCTCTGTGTAGCAGCTCAGCTGGACAGGATACCCACTGTGCTCACACACTGAGATGCCTTGAGGGGAAGCCCGTCTGATCAGGAATACCAGGGGAAATAATCACAAGGGTTGGATCTTGTAGCTCCCAGACTTGAAAATTATGGGAAGGACACATCACAGAAGACTGAGAGTGCAGTGGTGACTGCTTGAACAAGAAGGGAAGGCTCTGTGTGGAGTTTAGAGGAGAAAGTCTCCCATTCAAATGTAGACCACCAGGGCAAGATCACTGCATGTTTGGAAAAGTCACAGTAATCCCCGTTAATTTGTACAATTCATATGTGTTATTAATTAGAGTAAAACTGTATGGTGCCAGCAAGAAGAGAGAGGGACACTGGAGATGGGACAGTGTGGCTGAATTGCCAGTTGTGAGTTATCAGTTATCACTCAGAAAATACTTATGGAGTAGCCACAGGGGCAAATGTACCTACTGTGTGCACCAATAAGCAAAGCAAGTTTCCTGAGCACCAGAATGTGCTCTCTAATCATGCTATGGTGTCAGGGAAGGACTTGGGCATGGTCAGTCTGATTCCAGAAAGTCTAGCTGGTCACACCCACTCTAGAATTGCAGCAGGGTGTGATGCGTCCATTCGTCCATTGTGGACCGTTCCTTACATCCAAGGTTGATCTGGGAATGGCCATGTTTGCTTCTCTCTGGAAGCCTCTTTCTTCTTCTCGAGAAGGGTGATCAGGACCTGGAGGCTCCCTGGCTACCATCTTTCTCCAGCCCGTATCATAGCGCTGGCCCTGGTCTTAGTCATGGCTAATCTCTTCTGCACACTATACATACACAGTACGACCTAGGTAAGTGCTTGCTGAGTTGAGCATCAGTTATATAACAGTCTATAATGTCTCACAAGAGTGTCACTTTAGGACGTAGGTATTTCACATCCATAGGTATGGAATTTGTATTACTAGCATATGTTGGTAGGACTTTCCTTGTAGCTCCTTGGTACTAGGCAAGTTCCTGGATCTACTATGGCTTAGTTTCTGAGAATATAAAAATAAAGGTGTTAATGATACTCCCTAAGTTGTGGTACACATCAAATGAGTATGAATTCTACTGGGTCCACAGTAAATGCCCAACAATTCTTGTCTATAAATCTTTTGCTAGAAAGCAGAGAGGCGAAAGAAAGCTTTATGATTAGGGCATGTCATAGGTTAGACTTGAACTGACCTTAGCACATGTGAGTAGATAGTATTTTTGGTACATTGTGTCAGTTAGCTTTTTGTCACTGTAACAAAATACCTGAGGTAGTTCACTGAGAAAGAAAGAAGGTTTGTTTTGGCTCAGCATTTTGGGGCTCTTAGTCCATGGTTGGTTGTTCCCTTGCTTTTGGGTCTATGACAAGGCAGCACATTATGGGGATAGCACATGGCAAGGAAAGCTACTCACTTCATGAAAGCAGAGACAGAAGGAGAAATGCCAGAGTCACAATATCTCTTTCAAGGTCATATCCATTAGTGATCTATCTTACTTCTACTAAGCTCCACCTCCTAAGATTCCATCACTTCCCAGTAACACCATGGTTTGAGAACTAAGCCTCCAACACATAGGGTTTTAAAGAACATTCAAGATCACAGCACAAATTTTCAGGGAAAAGGATTATTATCAGTGTTATCAAAATGATCGGATTAAGGGTCAAGTAATTCATGCAGACCTGCCCAAGGTCACACAGCTAATAAGTTACAGAGCTCAGCCTCAAACTGAAATTCACCTGACCTCCTAGTAAGCAGCATGGGCAAAGATTGAGGAGAAGGAAAGTCCAAGGTCATCCAGATTGCTTGACTGGAAGAGAAGGTATCTGTAAAAGGATATAGATAATGAAAGAAAAGCAACCTGAGGCCATGGGGAGAGTTCTCCAATGTCAGCCTTAGGAATTTGGACTTCCTCCTATAAAAATCAGAATATCACTTTCAGGGGGCAGTGCAGGGTGGAAGGTGAATGGAAGGGATGGGAGGGCTCCAGATTACACCATGATCCTTGTCACTGTTAGTTAAAAGCTCAGCAGGGTCCAACCCATAGGAACAAGGATGAATAAGAGAGACCTAGGGTAGGCCCATCTCTCCCCTGTGGGTTAAAGAATCACCCACCCTCTGTCTTTGGTCCATTGATGCTGCATTTCTTGGATTCCCAACTCAGATTCTAGAGTCTGAATGCTCTGCAAACAGCAGTCAGCTTCTGTTGGGAGAGACATGCCACCCAGGAGCCTCTCCTCAGCCCAGATCCTGGACTGAATATGCATGTGCTGGTATCTGAAGGTCAAAGTCCAGTTCATTTCCACACAAAACGGAGAGAGAGATCAGGTCCAGGACATGGCTATTTCTCATTTCCTTACTTTTCTTGCTATAAAAGACCCTAATACACTGTACACAGTGAGATGGGGCTTGGGGCAATCAGGACTTCTACCTCCTTAGAGCTAGCTTTTTTTTTTGTACCATGGATTGAAGTCATGACCTTGCACTTGCCAAGCAGGTGCTTATGCTGCTGAGCTAAATCCCCAGCCCCGCAGAGCTAGCTTTGATTATTATTTTTTTCTTTTTATCAAAAACTAGGAAAAAACCCCACAAAATACTACCCCTGAAAATACTGCTAAGGAAGCCACCACTTCCTCCTCCTCCAAGAGATGCGCTGAGCTGAGGAAGTCGTGGGGCCAGATCTTTCCTTCCCAAGAGGCTGCGTCCTGGAATTCAGGTGAGCTCCTCCCAGAGCTGGGATGGCTTAGCCGCCTGGTCCCTTTCACAGTCACCTCAAGTCTCAGAACTTCAGCTTCCATGTGCAAAGTAGGGAAAATCCAGAGCCATGTACTGGAAGTTTTCTGATGTTATGGGTGAGCACATGTTTTTGTCAGTGAAAAATCACTCTTCAAGCACCCCATGTGCCATCGCAGTAAAATTCCTCCCACTCCTACCCCAAAGTAGACTCAGTTCAATCTAGTAACGATGTGATCCCAGGACTCTTGGAGACTGAGGCAGAAGTACAAGTTTGTGCCAGGCCTGGGCAATTTAGTTACTGAGTGAGAGCTGTCTCAAAATAAAAATTTTAAAAATAGGACTGAGGATATAGCACAGTATGAAGGCGCTAGGTTCAATCCCTAGCACTGCAATTAAAATAAAATAAAATAAAATAAAATAAAATAAAATAAAATAAAATAAAATAAAATAAAATACCAGAAATCAATTTGAGAAATGCATAGGCACTAGGCATTTAGAAGTGAATGAGAAAGAGTCCTACCCTTAAGCCTATTTGATAGAGGAATTTCAGATACAACTGATGATGAGAACAGGCAACTCAAATTCCTCCCCACTACCCCTTCCAGAACAAGCAAAGCTGCGTTCACACTTCCTACATGCAAATCCTTGGTTCCTTTCCTTACTCTTGTTATTTTATTAATCTTTACAACAATCCCGCCTTGGAGAAACCTATCCAAGGCCACATAGCTACTAAGTGTCACAGTCATAATTCTAACCAAGGCCCCTAAACTTGAAAGATGCGTCCTCCCAGCTGACCACATTTCCTGAGTGAAGCACCCATCCTCTTCCATCACCTGACCAATCCCCATTCATGCAGTGGCTGCCGCAAGCCAGGTCCCGGTATTTCTCAGAGAAGTGTTTTAAATAGCCAGTGCTGTTGGTCTTGCTACTTTCTAACCCATCCTTTCCTGTGGTCACCAGATAAACCTTCTCAAAAGTAGGTATTATCCTATCACAAGGTGGTGTGGTTAAGGATTGCAAACAAAACAGTTACATACAGGGCACGTAATTCACAGTATTATTTTATGATAGTCACCCAAAGAGTTAAATACGAGAAGTGCAGGAAATCTGTCCACACACTGAGACCCAAGGAATCCAGCTGAGGGCCTGGATCCCACAGCACTGTCCTGCATGAGTCCAACAGAAAATCTGGAGCCTGAGACAATGCCCTGACAAGTCCAACTGGAGGCCTAGAGCCCATGACAATGACTTATGCAAGTCTGTGTCACAAATCTGTGCTGGGAAGGCCAAAAGATCAGCAGTGGAAGCTAGAAAGTCTGTTGTCAGTGGGATGAAGGATCTATGCCAGTAGGCTGAGGGTTCTGAGGAAGTGATGCTCAAAGTAAGAACCAGAGCTCCCTCAAAAAGTACCATAGCTGTGCTCCGTGACACTGAGGTCCCAAGCTCCTCTAACAATGAGAACAGCTGAGTTCATATCAGGAAGCCAATGCAACAAGCTTCTCCTGGAAATTGAGCAGCACACCGTCTTCCCCTCCAGAGCCAGGAAGCAATAAAGCAAGGACCAGAGGTCCCCCAGAGTGAACTGCAGCCACTCTCAGTGACAACAAAGTCCCGAGCTTTTCTGACAACGAGACCAGCCAAGTTCATATCAGGAAAGAAACGCCACAAACTCCTCTAGGAGAAACAATGGTAACAGGAGAACCAACAGCACCACAGAGCACCAACAACACACTAAACTCTTTCTCTCCAGGTCTTTTTATGCTGGCAACAGTCCTCAAATGGACCACCCAGGCTCAGCACCACAGATTCAGTTCAGTTGGTGTTACCAGTTGACCACCAAACAAGCTCAGGCCAAAGTCTTCTGCTTGGTCATCCAGAGTCCTTTCCAAGATCTCACTTTTGCAACTGTCTTCCCAATGCCTTCCTGTACTTTGCAGCTAAGAGAATAGGACTGTAAACAGAAATTTCCTTGGCTCTCTAGGCTGGACATAAATTCTCTCCTTCATCGATGGAAGAAAGCCCTACTCATGCTTCCAAATCAGGGGTCTCTTCTTACGGGAAGTCTCTCAGATCCACCAGGTGCTTGGTCTACTAAGTCACGCCGAGTAGTATCTCATGCAATTTTTATGTACAGTAAGAGAAAGTGGATCTGGTAAAAACAACAACAACAACAACAACAACAACAACAATAACATCAAGTGTATCCCTCTCATGACATGGGGCAGAGAGGGGAACATTGAACTCTATCGCTGGGAGTGGTCTAGCAGAACACGTTGCAGAATGCAGGTATCTGATCTGGCTGTTGAAGGAACATTTAAATGCACGGAGGACACTGTGCCCTGGATTCCCATCTGTTACCCAGGAGAATGTCAATATTGATGTCCTCCCAAGGAGGAAGAAAAGTCCTCTAAATAAACCAGGGGTGAAGGTGTCTTTTGTCCCTCCGGCTTGGCTGGCTGGTACTCAGGTGGCAGTGCGCCAGGTGTCCTTCAGCACGTTGACATTTTCAGTGATCCAGCGCTAGTGGGTGAAAGTGATATTTGCTAAGATTCCTTCTGTCTGGAAACATCAAGTTCTAGGCATCGGCAAGGGGACTATGAGCTGCTGATGTTATCACTTGACTGATGAGGGGCATCTTTTGTTGTCCTTAGAAAACAAACACCAGCCCTCTGACTTTGCCTTGAGCAGCCCTGGAAATCTCATAAAACGGAATCAGTGGGGCGGTTTCTCTCTGGGCTCCAGAAGCAAGTTCTGTGAGGAATGGGAAGGAATCACCTTGTCAGCATCACACTCTGTCTTCCATGAGTTTCTGGATGATTGCCGAGAACCGTCTTCTATGGGGCCCTCGCTCTGAACACTGCCGAGCACAGCGGAAGTCCTCGGTCTCAGGGAGATCTCAACTTCTGCAATTCATGTTTTAGTCATTTTCACTTTAAAAATTTCCACTATCTATCTCCTATCCCAACCCCTTAATCTGTGTGCAAGCAAGCTTTTACTTTGGTGCTATTTATGTATTTTGAATATGCACAGGGTGTAATTGTATCTTCTGTAGCAGACCCTCTATTTTTTTTTTCCCTTGGGTTTTGCTTTCTTTGGTTAGCACCAACTCCTTTACTCTCTCCTTTTATTTACAGTGCTTCTGGCCTTTTTAGAATGTGGGCCTGGCTAGAAGGGTTATTAATTCCCTGTCGCTAAGGGTAGATTAGGCCATCTGTCATGGATGCTCACCTGACAAGACAATATTAACAAAAACGTCTTCCACTTAAGATGAGCCTGGTACTAGCCCAGCGCTGGATACAATTCCTGACCCAAAATCATTATGGCATTTACTGCGGCAGCGGCCCTAAGGTTTGATGTTGCTACTGTTCCTAACTTACAGTTATGAGAAGGAGGCGGAGAGGTGCTAAACACTACATTCAAGTTTGGTTAGGGAACCACAGAGCCTTCTTGTCTCTAACCCAGTCTTCAGGATTCTGCACAACATTTTCTCTTGTGATGACTGCTTTTACTTCCTCTTCCTTAAAAACATTGCAAATCTCAAAAACTATGATTAGTACAAAAATGTAAGATCGAGGAACCAAAACACTGAACACCCTGTGATTTTTTTCATCTCTCCTCCATTAGTGTCCCCCAGTAGGGGTGAGGTCCCATTTCCTTGGTTCAATCCATTCCGATTCAGTTTTTGGAGTTACAATTCGATGAGCGTCTCCAACAACATACTACAGTGGGGGCTGTGACAGCAGCCACCTTGCAGGTCGCCCACAGTCTTGCTTTGCCCCTCTCTGCTTTCCTGGCGTGACTGTCCTTATAAAGCAGCCTCATCTGGGAATAGTATGTGTTTGTTAATTACCTTGGAGGAGCTGGCAGATGGTGCAGACAGCGCTGCATTGTCAGAGGACCTAAGCCAAAAAAAAGAGAAGAGGGAGAGAGGGTGGCATCTGTTTATTTGTTTAATTCTTCATGAGAGAACGGTGACTATAAAAACAAACCTCATCATCACTGGGCATTTTGAAATGAAGAATACTTTCACCAGTGGTTTAAAATAAAATCCTACTTCAATCCCCAAAGCTTTGATAATCCAACAAAGTATCTGAAACCCGGAACGGGCCATGCTGCACTCAGAGAGGGGCCATTAGCTGATCTTGGATCACGGCCACGTTCACCTGTCAAATGGAAATGAAACTCCCACAGTGTGGTTCTGAGCCCAAGTGTGGAAAACCATTCAGCAAAACAAGTACCCCAGAAAATCCGCCCCCACTCCCCACTCTTTTCCATGAGACAAAGACCAGGTTAGTTTCAAATGAAACAAGATAATGATTATTTTTCTGTAAATATGACTGTAGATGTTCCGGAATGTAAATCTATACCACCAGCCTTAGACCCAGAGCTGTTCCAGGTAGGAGGGTCCCCACACCATCCCAGCGGAACCTCTTCATCTCAGAGAGTAGCAGTCAGGGACCCAGGGCAGGTGACAGCTCTGGTCAAGTCACCGAGCTTATTAATGGTTGTCTTCATCTGTTTTGTGCTGCTGTAACAGAATACTCGAGGCAATTTATAAAGAAATCGTTATTTCTTCTCACAGTTCTAGGGGCTGGAGAAATCTAACAGCATTGTGTCAGCATCTGGTGAGAGCCTCTGTGCAGTACCCTGTCACAGCAGCGCAAGCAAGCACACAGGAGACACGAGGTACCCACTGGTGGGATGATGACACAGCTCCACCCTCATGGCCCCAGCATCTCTCTCCACACCCTGCCTTGCTCTACTGCACACCGTGCACTAAGGTTTCAACAGCTGAACTCTGAGGGGTGCATTTGAGCCATAGCAGTGGAAACACTGGAATGAGAAGTGAAGCTCCCCCACCTCTCTCCACCTGGTAGAGAGCTGTCCCCTCTCTACCAGGTAGGCAGAAAAAGGATGCAGCCAGGGTCAGCTTGAGGAAATTGTAGATGGCTTCAGTCAGCAAAGTTTCAGGAAAACTTCCTTCCATGGGAGAGAGCCGAATGATCATGCCCTCAGACGTGGCAGGCACAAGATTTGAGAATCGAGAAAAGATTCTAAGTGTCGAGAATACTGGATATGGGAAAGGGGGCCCAAGAGGTTGTTTAGGGTCTGATTGGGGAAAGCTTTGTCATCAAGAAAGTGTGGCCCTAACAGATATCAGTGGGAAAAAGGGCTGGGTCTTTTGCTCACGGTCCCCTTCCTTGACACAGTTAAGCACTGCCTTCTGAAAAGCTCCGGGGACACTGCCCTCTCCCAGTTGCCCTTCTAAGATAAGAAGGCAGTGGTTAACTGTGTTGAGAAAAAGGAGGTCAGAAAACCACTGGGTTTGGCAAGCCCAAGGTCACTGATGACCTTGAACAAAGAGGACCCTGAGCAGTCACGCCACTGCTAGCTTGATTGAGAAACTTCTCACTGATGTCTGGGGTGATTTCCCCGGCCCTAATCTTCTCCTCATCAGTCTGTTTTCCCATCAGCCTGCTGACAGGTCCTTTCTTCTCTTTTTAGAGGCTGCCCGCTCCTTACCTGCAGAGTTTGAATATGTCTATTGTAACTTAACCCCATTTGGCGGTATAAAGAAGACAGGCCTTTTGGGAAGTGACTAAATCTAATGGCTCCACCCTTGTGCATGGATGTGTCCCTACCAATTCATGGGTGAAACTACCTCACACCCTTTTCTACACTTCTGTTTTCTACTATGTGAAAACACAACACTTGTTCCCTTTAGGGGACATAATTAGGCACTAGTTTGGAAGCAGAAACTGGGCCTTTCACAGACACCAAAACTGCTGCTGCCTTGATCTTGGACTATCAGCTTCCAGAATTGTGAAGAATGAATTTCTGTTACTTGTAAATTATCCAGCTTCAGGTATTTTGTTGTAGTAGCACAAACTGATTAAAAACCTACCTACTGGCCTCACCATAGATGTGGCCAGGATTGTCAGTCATTCTGCTATACAAAAGAGCTACATAGTTGCAGAACTGTTCAACTAAAACTGACTAACAAGGAAACCAGTGCAAGAGAAAACACAGCTGAATGATGACGGAGATAAACACTTGGTGATAACATTTGAACATCTGGATCCATCCGTGCCTGAAATCAGTACCTCTTCAAACTTTGCAGTGACACAAACCAGTGAAAGCCTTTCTTTGTTAAGCAAGTTGGAAGAAGGATTTTATCTGTCGTGGTTGACAAATACAGATAAACAAGCCATACCTGCCTGCAGGTGCTTCAAGGGAATACTCATGGGAAGAATCAATATTTTCTTCAGATAATCTATCTTCATCCAGAGTCTTACGACTGCCGCGACGCATGATCAGGAATTTGCTGCTTAAAGCAGAAGTGTGTCCTCTGCCAGCTCTGGAGGCTGAGAAGCTGAAATCAAGATGTGTATGGGGATATGCTCCCTCCCGAGGACCTGGCGGACACGCTTTTCTTTACTTCCAGCTTTTGGTGGCTGCTGGCACCACTCTACTGGCGTTCTCAACACTCCTAACTCTGCTGCAGCTTAACATCGCCTTCTCTGAATCTCTCTGATTTCGACCCTTGTCATTGGATTTGGGAGCTATTTGGATAAACTAAGATAATTTCATTTTAAGACTTTTAGTTTAATCACACTTGTAAAGATCCTTTATCTAAACCAGGCAACATTCAGGAATTTCAGGGGTGGTCATGTGGACTTATCTTTTGGGAGATCACCGTTTCCCCTATGCCACTACTTTAATCTTCAGTTTATTGAAGCTCAGAGAGCTTAAGAACATTTTCAAGGTCACATAGTTAGTTCCTGTGGCAAAACCAGGATTCTCTAGCAGATGGCCTCAGCCTAAGGTCCGAGCCTCATGTTAAACAGAGACCAAAGGCTGCAAACCAATGACCAAGCAGCTGGATCAAGTCTTCTCTTGCATAAAGAGTCGAACAGAATTATAATAGTTACCTGTTATAATTCAGCTAGCTAGTGTATTATAATTCATTGTCTATTATAATTCAGTTGTCTACCTAGTTTCTTAGAGTTTTAAAATTTAAGATATTTTATACAAAATTCTGGATTTCCACTTATGTAGAAATAACAAGAAAAAAGTTTCCCAACCTACAGATGACATTCCCTCATGGAGCAGTGTTGCCTGACCACAGGACATGAATGATTCTATATTCCCCAGTGCCTAGCTTCTCTCTTGTTTCCCTTGCATTCCTTTCACTGATTTAGTTGACCTCCTGAGTACCTGAAAGTGGTTGAGTAGAGGCCCTTTGACTTAACAACTGAATATGGGCTTTGCACAGCTTCTAGGCTTCCTCCAGGGAGCCTTACTGAGTTTCTATCTCCAAGGTTCATGGCACAGTCTTCTTCTGCATCGTTATACCCCATTGTTACCAAGCCAATCCCTGTGACCTTGACCTTGAGCCATCTGTACTACAATCATATTTTTGCCCTGTAGAGATAATGGCTTTCATTTTTTCCAGGCTAGAACTCACTGGGCTTTTTCTCTTGTTTCCTCAAATAGCAAAGGAGTTCCTACCTTGGCCTTCTCACTGGCTGCTCCTCGCACTTTTGTGGGTCTTTCCTATGGATTCTTATCCCTGCTTTTTTCCACCATTTACAATTTCAGTTTAAATTTTATGTCTCACCTAATTTGCTCAAAGTATTGCATAAAGCTTCTTGAGAAAATGCAAGGAAACTTGACTACAATTTTGCTATTGGGCAGTGTTGAATAATATTAAGGAGTACTAGATTTTAAGGTGTGTTAATGAGCTCATGAGCTTGCTAGCTTTTTAGATCCTTATTTTTTTTAAATGCTAAAGTGATTGGAAGGATGCAGTATTTTGGATCTTCTATGAAATACTCCAACAATGAGAAAGAAAACTATAAGAAATAAAAAAGAAAGAATCAGTTCTCAAACTATTGATAACTATTGATGTTGGTATACATGGAGAGTCATTATATTGTTATTTGGTATTTATGGATGTTTCAAAAATGTCATATTAAAAAGATGTGGGAGCCAGGCATGAGGGTGTATACTTGTAATCTCAGGAATCTGAGAGGCTGAGGCAGGAGGATCACAAGTTGGGGCCCAGATTGAGCAAGTTAGAGATCTTTTCCCAAGATAAAAAAGGAAATAAAGAATTAAAACAAAAAAAAAGGGACGAGTATGTTGCTCAGCGTGAAGGCCCTGGGTTCAGTCTCCAGTAAAACACACACACACACATACACACACATACACACATACACACACACACACACACACACACATACACACACATACACATGCACACACACACACATACACACACATACACACACATACACATGCACACACACACACACAAATACACACGCACACACACACACACACACTGTTTTTTTTTTTTTGGTACCAGGGATCAAACCCACGACCTCGTGCTTGCCAGGCAGGTGCTTAAACCACTGAGATAAATCCCAGGCCCCACACACATTTTTTGAACATCAAAGTCATCAAGAGGACTCCAGCTGCCCAGTCTATAATGTACCCTCACCATCCATCAAAGCAACATCCTCTTTTAATTCTCCCAGCACGTATCCTACCCGATATTTTATTGGTTTTTTGCTACTTTGGACTTGCTCTCGCACACACACACACGTGTGTGTGTGTGTGTGTGTGTGTATGAGTGTGCATGTACACACACATGTGTGTGTTTCATTATATCTCCTCCTTACATGTTCCCTTCCAGAATTTCAGCTCTGGCTTCCCACCGACAGAGATTTCTCACTATAGGTCGATGACAATCTTTTTCTTCTGTTTTTTGACAAATCTTTAAGTGATGCTAAAAGCAAATGCTGAGGCATGGTAGGTATTGGACAATTGATCAGGTCAATCAGTCTGGCCTTTCACCTCCAAGGAACCACACCTGTGTACCTCCGCATTCACATAGCCTTTTCGCATAAATGAAAGCTGCTGTCTGGTTAGGAGCCCTTAAAGGGATGTTTGCATGCTGCGCATCACACTTGCCCAGGTATCCAACTTGCCCTTGTGGGAAAGCAGTGGGAAGACTATGAGGGTGACTTGGTGACTAGGGCCATGTTTTTAAAATACGTTAGGACCTCCAAAATATTTATGTTTCTAACTGTTGCTAAAAATGACAACTAAATGCATCATGGATTAAATTTTAACTCGACTGAGGCTGCCAGTGAATTGCATTGCATTACCATGTTGGATCACTTTGAAGAAGGATTTCTAATTAAGCTTGCCTGATATTTGCTGTGATTTGCATTTTCCTGGACATGTCATTGATTTGGAAAGTCTCTTGTGCTTTGTTTGTTTCTCTTTTTTTCAATAGCTTGAATCATAGTCTGCCATATAAATTTGCATATAAAACAATTCTTACATGGCCCACCTATGTATGCATTATATACCAGACAAAAAACAATGAAATGTAAGACATAGTCACATGATAATACTTCTGAACCAACAGTATATTTTAAGGGACAATGAACTGACCTGGACATTTAAATTCATGATAAGGGACTGGTTTTAGGTAAATATTAATAGCAATTCAGCTTTATAGTATTTGGACTAGTTTTGCTGAAGACCAAGTACACAAAGTCTCCAAGATGAGCTGTTTAGGAACTAAGAACCACTTGTAACTATTTATCTGCATGGAGAAGGAATGCATTCAACACTTTGCAATGAAAACAAAATTAAAAAATGAATTAAATGCTAAAGATGACAGAAAACTGTAGTTGTTACATGTGCCCTCGAGTTTAATTTTTGGTGTTAATCAGAAATGACTCATTAGTTTTACCCATTATCTTTAAATATCTGGCACAAGTTTAAACAAACAGATTGAGCTGGTAACAGCGTATCGCTTTTAGAGTTTGGATGTCTGTGCTCCTCATAACATTTCATCTGCGAGTGATATTTCACAGCTAAACAAAGCAAACACGAAACAGAAAGTACTGGGCTGGGGGAGAAATACAGAGCTTAAAGTACATGACCCTGGGTTCATATTTAAGCTATGCCCCGAGTACTCTCTGGGTCCTGTCCCAGGTATTTCCCAAGTCCTTGCTAATGGTGGCTATCTAGAAAACTTGTTGTGAGAGGAAGATGGCACCCTGTATCTCCGTCTGGTAGTTATGTGAGAAGCCCAAGGAGAATCGAAGGAATAAGGAGCCTGCATAAAAAGCAGTGGCTAATCAAACCGGCCCGGCTCTGAGCCCAAGTGGGCAGCTCATCTCCTTGAAGGGTTTTGTTTCTCCAAAGAGGCTGCTAGGACAATACAGGCCTTATGCTAAGTCAACTGACCAGGCCTTACCTCCTGCCGCCCACCCCGCCCCCAGCTCTGGGCACTGCCCATAATCTTCTACCAGAACGGAATAACAAAGGCAAGCCTATTCCCCTCTGCACTGGAGATGCCATCGGGGCAAACAGAGACTGTTTTCTTCAAAGTTCAAAATATTCAGTTTTCAGCCAGAAGGCCAAACTCGCTGAGCTGGGAGGGAACAGGCTTAGTGAGGGGGTGAAGGTTAGACAGGTTTTCTACTTTTGGAAAGAGCTTGAGCCCCTGAGAGCCGGTGGCGGCGGGGCCTCAGGAGGAGGAAGAAAGGAAGGTTGCCAGAACCGGCTGGCTCACATCCTGCACATTCTTGGCAACAAGAGGGAGCCTTTGGATGAGGGAATCGCAAGAAGCTGCAAGCAGGGTCATTTTTTCTCTGCCTATGTGTTTGTGAAATGTGAACAGCAATCACATGCTTTGTTAGACTCTAAGCCAGAAAGTTGATCTTCCCCCAAAACAAAGCTGTAAAACAAAACCCAAAATATCTGAAATAGGTCATCAGAGAAAAAGCCTCTTGGGCATTGACAGTCAAATGTCCTCTTGACATTTGACTCGCAGATGTGGTCTCTCTTGCTGCTGTGCTGGATTAGCTTCCGGCTCAACCTCTCTGGGCCTAGGATCTTTCTCTGCTGTCTGCTCTGCACATGGCCAGCAGTGTGGCCAACTCAGGCAGCAGGCTGAGGATGCCACTGCCTGGCCTTCGCTTGCTGTCTCTCCCTGCTGCTTGCAAAACATGCAGAGACTCTAGATTGGGCACTCAAAGGCTTCTCTAACCTGTCTAGAAGCTGCTTTTCTAATCTTAACTTTCATGTAACTTAAACAGCTCATTGCCACCCAACATTATTTTGGTTTTCTGTCCTTGTGTCTTATTTCCAGACCCATGGTTCTCCTCCTACTGTGCACTCTCCTCCTGATGGCTGCCCTCTTCCTTCTTTTTTTTTCACATACAAGTTTTATCTACTCTGTAACATCCACACTGGTTGTTGCACCTTCCCCAAAGGCTTCCCAGGAAACATTCATTAAGAAAACCAAATTTACTCTAGACTTGCATTTTTGTCTTCTAACACTATGGTTTGGGGCTGGATATGTAGCTCCTCCAAGCCTAAATTTTATCAGCCATAAAAGAAGGAAAGCTCACAGGGTGCTGTACAATTTCACAGAAAAGCCTTAAGGCATTCCTAGCATAATATTTAGCACATAGTCAGGGCTTATACGTCTCTTTATTAATTTATTGTTGTGCTTGCCAAATTCTACCTTACATTATGGTGGCAAGAAATATACTCTTACTGCTTTATTCTGCCTTTGGGAGAATTTCTGCAAGACAGCGGCACACCTATAAGAAAATTCACGAGATCATAGGCAGTTTTGGGCTCACATGTTTGTCACCACGTGCCACTCCGTGCTCCTTCCCATATGGATTCCTGGTGCTAAGTCTAATTTACCATAAACGTTTTAACTAACCATTATAGTCTATCTGCTTCCCAAAGGAGCTGTAAAATCACCACTTACAATAATGTTGCAGTCTTGTTTTCTCTCAGATTTCTTTCCAGAACATATCATTCCACACTTATAAAGCTCTTCAGAATTTTGAAACTTTAAGTCCCATTTGGTTATCACAGTAACCCTGGGAGTTAGGGATGCTTAGCACCATTGCACAGAGGAGGAAAGAGAGATGGTGAGAAAATAAAGCCACAGCTAAGGTCACAGCCCATACAGAGACAATGTAAAGTACTGTGGGTACACGGTAGATAGCATAAATTTTTAAAAGGAATGAATGAGAGAAGTGAGCTGTCTTCACTCTTGGCTGAGAGATATAATACATCAAGAGCTGAAAGAGAGTAATATTTATCTACAAAATCCTTCAGATTTTGGGGAGGGGCTCCACCTGCCAGGCCCATTTCAATTCTGATGGAGATATTGTGCAAATTTGCTGCAGGCAAAGTATGATTTACTGGCTCCTCTAAATGGGAGATTAGGGATCTCTGCGTTGTTTTCTTAGTGTTAATTCAGGGCTCAAGTAAAGTTATCAGTTCTCTCTCTCTCTGTCTCTCTCTCTCCCTCTCTGTCTCCTTATCTCTCTCTGTATGTCTTTGTCTCTGTCTCTGTTTTTCTGTGTCTCTGTCTCTCTGTCTCTGTCTGTCTGTCTGTCTGTCTCTCTTTCTCCATGCAATGAAAGACAATATTAGCCCCTGAGTCTCACACTGAGCCACACCTTTTTCCTGTTCAAAATCAGGCTGATAAAAAGAGGAAGGGGAAATGTACTGGAATTCCAAATCCAGCTGCTAAAATAAGACCCTGGTAACTATCTTACCTTGATTTTAGAGTTATGTTTGGGATGTTCAAATGACTGTGTGTAGAAGAAGGGACTTCTGTTCTTCCATTCTAACCATACTGTACCAGAGAACCTCAATACTTAATTCCTGTCAAGCTCTTGCCAATTAGCAGCCCATATTCTTTGTGTCTATGTTTTATGTCCCAGGACCAACTTTACAGTGTGGATCTGTTATGGCCTAAAGTTTTAGAGGAGGAAATCGTGGTATGAGCCATTTAAATAACCCCTCCATGGCTTTATAGCAAGTAAGTGACAGAACTAGATATTCAAGTAGTTAGAGGTAGGAACAGATAGTCAGGTCTGAAATGTGCAGCTCCAAATAGCACCCTCAAAGCCAGCACACAATTTAAAAAATTTTTTATTTGCTTCTTGGTTTTCTGGGTTTTTTTCTCTTTAAAAAAATAGTTTAAAAAAACCCTGCATACAACTCAGACGCCACCTCTGTGACTTACATATTTTATATGATCTAGTAAAAGCCTCAGTTCTTCATGAGCGATTTACATGATTGGTAGAAGGCCTGGAGACAGTGAATGTACTCATAACTCATGGCACAGAGAAGGGTGCCCATCAGTGTTCATTAATGCTGTCTTTCAAGAAATTCTGGTTGCGGACTCTCTTGTACCCCAAGAAGCACACATGGATTGACATGGGCAACAATGACCAGAACTAATGAATTAGAGATCTTTGTGCTAAGGACCCCAGGTCTGTGACAAAAGGTTTGTACGTTGAATCATGTGTAATATCTGCATGTATGATGCACAGCGACTGAACTCCAATTGACTTAATCCTAAAGGAGCAATGTGCTTAGTCTCATAAGGAAGTGTTCACACCAGAACCATGACTCTTTTAGAAATACATTCATTTTCCAATTTTACTTTCTTCCATGTTAGCGTATTTCTCCAGGGTTGTAAAGATGACATCCACAGACCATTTCTTCACACTGTGCCAGTCTACCACCTCGATCCCTCTCACCAGGCAAATAGTACATCTCCTTCCTGAAACAGCCACTAGGATTCCTAGAGGGATTTGCCATTGATGTTGCCTGAAGCAGTAGTGATGGCCATGGTGGCCAGGGAGACACAGGGTTCTGATTGGCTGAAAGCAACTCTCAGCTAACTCTGAGTTCCACAAAGGGAAATCAGTGTTGCTACTCAAAAAAGAAGAAAGAAATGCAAGACAAGCTAACACAAACCTTCTATTTCTGAGCATTTTAATCATATTGACAAATTCTAACTCATCCAAATGTTTTCTGCATTCTGTTTCGTGAGAGAAATGCTCACTTGAAGTGCTCTCTACCACTTTTGACTTCACTGCCCTCATTCATTCAGTAGTTCATTATGAAGTAACTACCACATGGCAGCATGAAAAGAACTGAGGCTACAAAAAGGAACAAATAGATCTGCTATCCCCTAGCTCCCAGCTGATTGGTGATTGTTGGATACAAAAGACACAAGAATTCCAAAACTTATTTTGGCCTTATTGTTCAGATACAAAAATAATTTCTTAGTGGAGCAAGTTTTCAATTAAGTATGAAACTATCAAATACCTAAAATATATAGCAATATATTTATGCAATCAGTTGAAGGAAGCATATTCACCAAAGTATTTTGGAAGACAGTAGTATAATTGTTTGGCAGCAGTAGAGCAGAGGCTACCTCAGTTTCAGGCCAAGACACTCAAGAGATGCTTCTGTGTCAAAAAGTGTGTCATTAATTGCTCTTTACAATAGAAGAAACTTAGTGTTGACTAGAGGAAGAAGTGGGAAATTTTGAAAGAAAAGAAAAAGATGATGAGACTCCTTGTATGTAATGGTGATGTTTCTTTCCTCATAAGACTCTCCCATCCTACCTTTCCCAACCTCTATGAAACAATTGTGAGTGGATTTGCTGTTGTAACTGTTGAATGGGCCAAGCTGCCTGCATACAGAACCTTCTACTGCAGATGCCACAGAGGCAGTGACTGTGCTGACATCTGGTTCACATCTGGCTAATTACGGGGAGGTGATGTCTGATTTTCCACTGCATGATATTTGTCATATTTTGATGACATCTTGTAAAAATAAGATTTCTAGAACTGCTTCAGATAGTGGCAAGAATTAAGAGATAAATGGTTTTGAAATGAACAGGAGGAGGATTTTGAGGAGGATTGATGGCAACATGTACTTCAATAAATTTTTAAGATGTAAATATTAATTGTATATTTTGATCACCATTTATGTATTTTGAACCTAATTTTGACTACACACAACATACAAATGCACATATAAAAAAGTACCAAAATACCAGCAATTAGCTATTTTATAGCAGTGGTCCCTACCATTTTTGGCGACAAGGATTGGTTTAGAGGAAGATAAGTTTTTCTACAGGCTGGAGAGATGGATTGGAGGATGGTTTTATAATGAGGCAAGTGCATTATGTGTTGCCCATTTTATGTTTATTTTTATCATATTGTTACATATTATGAAATAATTATAAAACACCAAAATACAGAATCATCTGGAGCCTTGAGCTTGTTGTAATGTAAGTAGATGCATGATGTTAGAAGTGTGTTTCTTATTGTCAGTTTACTTAATCTTATTTTGGTATTGTCACTGCAGAAAACCCTGCTTGCCCACAATGGATGTTGGAAATGGAATCAGTCTTTGCAGTGCTTTTGTGGAAATTTTTGATGCAGAATTTCTGGAGAGTTGATGTTGTATCAAACACTTTGAAGGCCACTATCATGATACCTCTAGCAGTTGATCTTATAATACAGACAAAGTCAGTTCTGATTATTCACAAATGAGTCACAGTTCAGCAATCTTTCATGCTTGGGAAGTGATGTGCAAACATTTGAATGCTGAGATGGGTGACCATGCAACAGCTGGGAGAAAGAAGACCCTGGTTCAGTTTCCTTTAAAATCTTTACTGGTGTTTAAAAAAATGTCAAATGCTCCAGTGTTCAGTCATTGCCCCCATAATTGACTTTGTCTTTGCATGCAGTCACTTTATCTGCTGGCTTGAACACAGTTGCAGTCCCTTCTGAAGTGACAGACTGAGTTAGTTGGGTAGGTTGCATATGCTATACAAGTGAGCAAGTTTTGAGACCCATTCTGTATCTCTAAAATGTGCTGCCAAGGGTGACTTTTTGTAAGAGAAATCTCTGAAGCAACTTTCATAACTTGGAAGCTCTGGCCAGTGATCTGCCTTTAGAAAGACATTTCACATCTTCATAGCTTACATCTATGTAGAAGAAAAGATGTGTGATCTGCATCTATCTCCTCATAAAGATGTGAAAATGGGTGTGAGGTAAGACATGTACTTCAATGTGGCTGATAACTTTAACCACCGTCTGAAAATGTTGTAAGGTTTGGATAACAGGTTTTGGCAATCCACCATTTCTCTATGAATGATATAGTGTGTAGACCCAATCTCTTTGATCTGAGTAGTAGAATTTGAATGCTGTTCAATTGTGGCAGTCTCTCTGTCTATGCACATACTTCAAAATGACCTGTTCCTGATAAGTGATCACTCAGATTTGAATGGTTCTGCAGCTGTGGTGTTGGTTAGTAACAACAGTGCACATAACATATCCTTGTGCAAATCCTCCAGAAAAATATGTTGCACAAAAATAAGTGCTGTTGCTTTGTTGTCAAATAGATAGTCTTGTATACCATGATGAGTCATTAATACTCTAACAACTGGGCCTCAATATTCTTTGCTATTTCATCAATTCATCTAATTGTCATGCTAGCTGAAAGAGAAACATGTGCCACATTGTGAACTGCAGGCTTTCCTAAAAACTCATGACAAATATCCTTAGCAGCAGCAGAATCAATGCTGTGTCTGTAGTAAGGGACATCTTAGATTTAGCACTAATGTGATTGGCTGTTAAAATGACCCTCTCTGTGCAAATACATTTGATAATGTGGTGACTTTCAATAATTGCTTCTGTTCATCTGTGTTCATGGTGTTTTCTTTTGAAAAACTTGAAAAGTTTGTCTTTTAATGAAGACTACCTGGTTTCCATGTGGTAGAACAGTCTTGAAGATTCCATACCTTTGTTAGATAGCCAATTGCCACATATTATACAAAGTAGACTTGGACCTTTTTTGCTATGTTTGCTCATGTCACTTGTAGCCATCAAGAACAGTTGCCCCTCAGCCAGCCCACCCTGCCTTGGAGCCAGCTGAGTTTGGATCAAAACCTACAAAAACTCTAAGCTAAATAAACCTTTCCTTCCCTAATTTTGGGCATCATGTATTTTGACTCAGCAACAAGAAAAAAGTAACTAAGACAGAATTTGGTACTAGTAGAGTGGGGTTGTTGCTGTGGCTATACCTCACTATGTGGTTCAAGAGTTGGGAAGGGCTTGTGGGAAGTGTTGGGAAAGGTTTGAAGATGTCACCTGAAAGAGTAGCCCTGGAATGGCTTAGGCCATACTGCATGGGAGATTCTGTTCAGAGCTCAGGAGACCTGAAAACCAGTAAAGACCAGGCTCTGGAGGTTTTTGCTGAGAAGGACTGCATTGGTTGTTGGACTGCACATGATGTGTGTTATGGCTTGGCATAAAGTTTGTCTGAATTTTGCTCATGTCCAGAGACCTTGCCTGAGACTGAGATTAAGGGTGGTGGACTAATTAATCTGTCAAAAGAAATTTCAAGGCAGTCAAATATTGAGGCAGTGGCATGGCTATTGTTGGGGGGCATTTAGCCAGATTTATGTTGCAAATCAAGAGCAAACAGCCCAGCAGGATAATTTAAAATGTGAGTTTGGCCAGAAAGCTGTGAACTTTAAAGATGGAGCTGAGACCTCTATTGCTCAGAAAGAACGGAGAAATAAAAACGATGACCTAGGAGCATCATGGGAAGCAATGGGACCCCACACTTTGCAGCCTCAACACTGCAAAAGTGAAAGACTTTGGTTTGAGGAGGAAGCTTGTCATGGTTTATGTCAGTGGCCCCTATCCCTCATGTATTTGCATTATGCATTGGTGATTGGCTCATTGTCTAGTGCTTGGATTGGTGGTGTCAGTGCTACACCATCCTAGGGGGTGGAGCCAGGATGTGATGTAATTGCAGGAAGAAGGGGTGTTTCTCTCTCTTGCCGGTTTCCACCTTGCTGTTTGTACCCACCATGAACTGCAGCCCCACCATGCCAGCCTGCTTTGGAGCCAACTGAGTATGGACTGAAACCTTCAAAAACTGTAAGAATAAACCTTTCCTTTCCCAAGTTTGGGCATCAGGTATTTTGTCTCAGCAAAGAGTAAAAAGTAACTAAGACAGAATTTGGTACTGAGGAGTGGGGTCATTGCTGTGACTATACCTGACCATGTTTTTCGAGAGGCTTTGGAAATGTCTTGTGAGCAGAAGTTTGGAAAAGCCAAGAAAGTGGATCATCCAAGGAAAGCTACATAAAAGCAAGCAAATGGTTTAAGAGAGAAGCTATGAGAGCTGAAATCCCTGGAAGTGCCCTGGGGGTGGAGTCACCCAAGCCTTTTGGAGCTTGCAACCAGATTGCTTCAAATGCTGAGCATGGAACTCTAGAACTTAATGTTTGCTCTGCTGGATGTTGGACTTGCTTTGTTTCCAATGCTTTATATTCCCCTGTTTGTAACTATTGGAATGGTAATGTGTATTTTGTGCCTTTACATTTCAGAAATGTTTAACCTTGTTTCACTTGTACAGGGGGTTACAGTTAAGAGTTTGCCATAGATATTGGAGGAGGCTTGGGACTTGGACTTCTCAGCAATGCTGAAAATGTTAGGACTTTGGCAACTCTTGGAGATGGACTAAATGTCTTTTGTATAAAGGTTGCACATGAGTCTTTGGGGGCCAGGGGTGGAATGTCATGGTTTATGTCAGTGGCCCCCAGGCCTCACATATTTGCATTGTGCATTTGTGATTGGTTCATTGCCTAGTGCTTGGATTGTTGGTGTCAGTGCTACACCACCCTAGGGGGTGATGCCAGGATGTGATGTAATGGCAGGAAGAAGGTGTGTCTCTCTCTCTTGCAGGTTTCTGCCTTGCTGTTTGTAGCCACCATGAACTGCGGCCCCGCCATGCCACCCCGCCTTGGAGTCAACTGAGTATGGACTGAAACCTCCAAAAACTGTAAGAAATAAACCTTTCCTTTCCCAAGTTTGGGCATCAGGTATTTTGTCTTAGCAATGAGTAAAAAATAACTAAGACAAAGCTGCAGCGCTCCATGTTCCGTAGTGGCGGTAGAGGTCACTGAAGTTCCAAAATGGTGATAGCCATACCAGGTTCCAGAATTCTGGTGGCATAGAGAAGCTGTTCCTCACAATCAGGTTCAGAGAGCTCAGTGATACAGGCATTTGATCCCTACAGCCAAGAGTAAAGAAAGCCTGGCTACTGCTCCAACTGGCAGAAGACCTTGGTTGCATCCATGTGGTGTGGTTTTAGGTGCATGGAGAATGCATGAGTTCTGAGGTTAAAAAGGCTTCTACATGGATTTCAGAGAGCCTGGCAGGCCAGGAAGTGTGCTCCTGATAGGACAATATGTGAAGCTGTGAGTTTGAAGCCAACAGTGCAGTGGAGAACCCAGAAGTTTGGAAATGCTGGAAGCATGGATCATCTACGAAAACCTTCAAGGAGAGAGCAAAACCATCCAAGAGAGAAGCCATGGAAGCTAAAACTCCTGGAAGTGCCATGGAGCAGGAGACACTCAAGCTTTTTGCTTTAGATGTTGGACATAGAACGCCAGGACTTAATGTTTGCCCTGCTGGAGTTTGGATTTCCTTTGGTCTCATTCCTTTGTATTCCCCTGTTTGCACCCTTTGGAATGGTAATGTTTATCTTGTGCCATTGAATGTTGGAGATGACTAACTTTGTTTTCATTTGTACAGGGAATTATAGCTATGAGTTTGCCATAGATCTCAGAGGAGACTCAGGATTGGGACTTTCAGGAATGCTGAAACTGTTAGGACTTTAACAACACTTGGAGATGGACTGAATGTCTTTAGAATAGTGAATGTTCATGAGTCTTTGGGGAATGTTTTAGTTTGTTTAAATGTCCCCCAAAGTGTCATTCAGTCATGGAGGTGACCAAGTATAGCATTTGTGATTGGTTCATTGTCTAGTGCTGGGGATTGGTGGTATGAGTGCTGCACCTGCCCAGGGGAAGGTAGCTGGCATGCAATATAAGGGAGGGAAGGTACTTTCTCCTGTTTTTGGCCCTGTACTCTCTTGTTACATGCTGCCACTATGAATGATTGCCCCTCAGCCACACCACCCTGACTTGAAGCCAGCTGAGTATGGACTGAAACCTCCAAAAACTATGTTAAATAAGCCTTTCCTTTCCTAAAAAAAATAAATAAAAAGCAAAAAACAAAAAACAAAGTGGACTTGGAAATCTGAGTCACCTGTTGCAATGCATCTGTACTTTAAGTAGGATTCTTGGTACTCTTTTTAAATTCAGCTTTCTTCATTTTAGCAGTCTTAGAGTTTCCTTCTAGCTCATCAGTGAGTGTTTCCTTCTTTTCAAAGAAGCTCTTCCAGTAATGTCTATTTTCAACTCATTTTGGGTAGGGTTAGCTTGTGAACTTACCAAAACTGTGACTAAGATAAGTGAATTAAGTGGGAGAAGGTTAACAGGATTCACCTCCTGCTTCACTGCTTGGAATAAATCATAATCCCTTCATGAGCAATGAGGTTCTTCTGCTTTGTGGCCCTGCTCCCCATCTCTGCTCCTGTTCTCTCGTCTCTTATAATGTGGTAATCATGGCTAAAACTGAGTTGGATTCCCAGCATAGTGGGTGAGGAGGCCATTGGGGTTAGGTGGGTTGAGCAGAGTTTACTGGCTAAGCCAAGAGTCTGATGGTTTTGTGCAGCTCTCATTTCTGGATGTGCAGATTGGCAGCCCCGGGAGGCTCATCCTTCCTTCACCTTGCAGTACTGTGGTATATTTTCAGAATGTCCAGGCTATGAAATTCACCATCCCCAAGAATTTTGAAAATAATATTAATTTCATTTCTCATCCCATGTGAAACTTCTTTGGGAAATTCACTCGTATTTTTTAAGATTGACCAGAAAGTCATGTGCCGTGATGCTGTGATGACCTGTGTGTTAACCAGGGAAATTCCTAGCTGGATTTGACTTTAAGGAGTTTTCTTGGGTTGAGAAGTGAAGAGATAAGTAAGGAGATCCTTATTTTTCAGCTGGTCTGGGAAATGGTGACAATAGTCGTGTTAGTTTTCCAAACACTGAGATAGGATGCCCACAACTCTCGACCTAAAAGAGGAGAGGTTTAACTTGGCTTACGATTTAGAGAATTCTGTCCATAGTCAGCTGGCCTCAAGACAAAAACATCATGGTTGAATAGTGTGGCAGAGAAAAATTTTAGCTTACTTTGTCGTGGACAATGGCAGGGTAGAGGAACAGTGGCAAAGAGGAAGGAGCCAGCAAAGAGATATAATACCTGTTGTGGTTTACATCCAGGAAATTCTCATGGGTTCAGAGAGAGCTGTTGGAAGGTGATTGGATAAAGGAGGAGCATATTGATCATTGCATTAATGATTTCATAGCTAAATGTGCTGTTACAAGTTGGGACCTGATTGCAGCAAGTGGCTGGGTGAGGGCGTGCCTCTGGAGGGTACGTCTCCATCCCTGGATTTATTCTTTCCTCTCTGATTCCTGGCTGCCATGAGGTGAGAATGCTTTCTCCAGCAAGCCCTAAAACCATGATGTTACGGCCTTGGGCCCAGCTGACCATAGACTGATCCTCAGAACTGTGAGCTAAGCTAAACTCTTTTCCTTTAAGTTCTGGGTGTTGGATATTTTGTCCCAGCTATAAAACAGTGACTAATGCAGTTCCCAAAATCATATTACCATGGCCCACCCTGACACACCCAGGAATGAGCTTTACAAATCCCCTCAACAGCTCCAGGAGCAATCAAGTTAATAATTAAGCTTAACCCACAGTAACAAAGCCCCATTAGGGATATATTTTGGAAATAAAGTTGATAGGACTTGCTGATACATCCAATTTAAGGATAAAAAGAAAAAAAGCATGGAAAAATTTGGTTTGGGGTTGAACAACTGTGTGGACAGAAGGTGGTGCATTTATCAAGAGACAAAGGAATAGGGAAAAACAGGTAAGTGCTTTGGGATAGTTTATAGTGCACTGGAAATGGGGGAAACAAGGATGTTCTTTTACCATCACATTATATTTGAGATACTTCAGACATCCAGTGAAGAAGGTAATTATAAAGTTCACTTGACAACACCAAGTCTGAGCTAGATATAGAAGTCTCAGAGTTATCACTGTAGGCGAGGAATTTAACATCATGTGAATAAATGAATGCATAAAAGGAAAGATTGCGACAGCACTCAACACCAAACTGTGAGAAATTCTAGGCCCCCCCTTGCATAAATTTTCTCTTCCTTCATTTATTCATCTGAAATATAAAGATGAAGAAGAGGCTGGATTATAGTAACACCATGTAAATACAGCTATTATTGCCAGCCTTGACAAGGCAAGTAAAAAGGGGGGCTAACAGTGAAGAGGCACAGAAGGAGATCATGATGTCTGAAGAGAAAATGAAGCTTCCTCTTTAGAGAGCTCTTGCATGTACACATACACACAGCAGATTTGTGTGTCTATGCATTCATAATTGCATGTATATATGCACATACGATTGTGCCTATGTCCGTTATGTATGTGCACACATATAAGCATTAGCTATGACTGTTTACATGTTCTTATGCACACACATGCATGTGTATGTACACTTGTGGGTTCACATATATGTGTATGCATGTGCACGTATGTGTATAAATGTGTGTATAGCTGCTGTGGGTAGAGAGGATACTTAAACACAAATGAGGATAAAGTCTAATTCTACCCTTAAGAAACAACCTGATTCAACCTGAATCTTTTCTATTTAAAATATGATTACTTACAAAAATGACTTGATATCATGATTAGATGATAAGAACAATAATTACAAACTATAACACCACCCTCTTAGTCTTTTCAGGCTGCCACCACGACATATAATAAAGTGGGTCACCTACAACAGAAATGTATGTCTTACACTTTAGTAAGGCTGAGAAGCCCAAGATAAAGGCACTCTGATGCCGGCCCACTTTCTGGTTCATGGAGGATACCTTCTCTCTTTGTCTTCCCATGGTAAAAAGAGCCTCTCTTGAGTGTCTAAGGGCTCTAACTTTGCTTATAAGTGTTCTACTCTCAGCATCAAGTGACCTCCCAAGTACTCCACCTCCAAATATTATTACATTGGGATAAGGATTTCAATATATGACTTTGGAGGGGAGATACAAACATTTAAATCATGGAACCAAACTTATACATAATTTTAGCAAGTCTAGAATGTTTGTATCTGTCCCAATCTGTAAAGATCTTTGTACATTCTATTGTGATTTATTGCAGTTGAGAATGGGCTACTTTTGAAATATTACTTACAGGCTTTTCTTATGAAGTTCTCATGAATAGTCAGGGAATTATTTTGAGCAGAGAAGGAAACTGTAAAAACAGAAAAGAATCTGAGAACTATCATTTTCAAGAATTGACTTAGTAAATGGGGAAGGAATTGTGTCCTGTACTTGTTTATTTACTAATAAAATTTTGCTGAACTCTTGTATCATCTTTGAAATGATAATGATAAATCCCAGGCATTTTGAGGAAAAGCAACAGCACATTTGCATACTTCAGCTTAGCTCAATATCTTATCAGACATGAGGGGAACCATTCACTGAGAGCCTGGATTCTACAAGCAAATCTAGTCCTGAGTCCTGCCTTAGGGTTTCTGTCTGTTTCAGGCGATGCCATACTAGATTACCATAAACTACCAGGCTCACAGTTCAGAAGGCTAGAAAACCAAAATCAGGGTGTTGGCAGAATGGGTTCTTCTGGAAATTCAGCAAGAATTCATTCCATGTCTATTCTCTTCACCTATTTGGACTACAACAGGATGTCAAAGACTGAATGGTGTTGCAGGCTGAAATCAAGTCTGAAAGCAAGAAACTGGTAGAACTAGTGTCTGGCAAGACCCTCCTACTAGTTCATAAATGGCTGTCTTCTTGTTACAATCTTCCATATGGAAGAAGGGAACTGTGGTCTCCTTAACCTCTTACACACACATGCATACCCCAGGATATATTCGCTTTGCTAAGGTCGTACCTTATGACACATCTTATTGGGCATTAAGTTTAATTTATGAATTCAGAGTTGAACCAACATTCAGTCTATAACCCTTTCCTTCTAGCTTATGAGAGCTGCTGACAATCCTGGATATTCTTTGGTTGTAGCTACATCGCTCCATCTCCATTTCTCTCTGGGCTTCTTCCTGCGTCCTCTCCTTATGTCCTCACAGCCTTCTTATAAGGATAGTAGTTACTGGTTTTAGGATACACACCAGTGTAGATGACCTCATCTTAAAATGCATCTGCAAAGATGTTGTTTCCAAATAAGGTCACAATCTGAAGTTCTGGGTAGCCATGAATATTTTAGGGGACATTATTCAACCCAGTGCAGTGTCTGCCAGCTGTGCAAGTTTCTCAGAGAATGGGTTTCTTCGTTTGCAATACACAAATCCTACACTACGGGTTGTTGTGAGAGTAAGAGAAGTTAAATAGGAAAGACACCTAGCACAGTGCTTAGTATATTAAAAGCCACAAAAGTGTGTTACTATATTCAGCTCCTGGCTGTTCTAGGTGACAGGGTTCTCCACACCTTCATTTCCTGTTTTCCTATTTGTATTGTCTTGAAGAAAGGAACAATATAGTACTTTACTATAGTTTGTTTCCAGAGCTTTCTACACAACACAGTTAACTGTGGGTGGTTATTAATTGTCTTGACATGAGCAAATGCTAACACAAGAATAATATGGACCTTAGAGAAATGACAGTGGGGTAAAACAAGGTGAAATCGTGGTTGCTTCTTGGGGCTCAGCAAGTGTTTATTCTCTTTGCTCCCCCTTAATTACAGCGCAGACTTCAGTAGGAATCCAGAGAGATGAGAGTGAGGACCACAGCTATCTGTGAAAGGCTGGGGAAAGAATCAGAAGGGAGCGCTGAGCTTGACTTTAACACTTGGAGAAATTTCAGAGAAAGAGAGGATCATAAAGCAGTTTGCCAAGCTACCTAAATTTGCAAACCAATTTTAATAGCCAGCTCTGTGCCAGTCTCTGCACTCATGGCTGAGACACAGAGGCAAGCTGCTCTGCGCTCTTGAGCACTCCAGTTTATTGGAGAGAAAAGACTGTAATGGTTGACACATCCTGTCAATTTGAGGAAGTCAGAAGTCTAGTAACTAAGTGACTCAGCAAGGGACCAGGGCCCTTACTTTGTGACATCCTCAGCCTGTGCAAGAGGAGCCTGTGCACAGAGTTATTGAGAGCGCTACACCCACCGCCTGTATACAGGAAGAGGGAAATGAAGAAGGACTGATTACCGGTTCTTCAGAGGGGCTCCAGTCTTTACCATCAGGTCAGGTTAGATGTCCTCTCTTGGTTTCTGGTGGAGACTTTCAGGCTTCCTCCTGGGACTCTTCAGCCTTCTGTGTAGACCCTTCAGCCTTCCGTCATGGATTCTTTAGCATTCAGTCCCACACCCATCAGCCTCCTGACTTGCACGGGACACTGCAGTCAACTTCAGACCTTGGTCTGGACCCTTCAACCTCCAGCGTGCAGACACTCTCAGCATGCTTCCTTCTTTGACTCTGTGGCTGGCACTGTAAGCCTAACTTGTAATTTCTTATACATTTGTATCTCTTGTGTTCTATCTGTTTCTCTAGTAAACCCTGGTTAATACACAGACCTACATAGGTTACTATTCCAAAGTTCAGTGGAGGTATTTTTCAAGGGTAAGATATTTTTCAAGGGTAAGAATTTCAATGGGATATTTTGGACATATACACATGTGAAAGACACATATATAACAAACAGCACACACTCAATTAAAAGACTGTAGCATCAGAAAAGCAGCAAAAACTTCCTGTGCTTCCATTGGTCTCTCTACGACAAACTAGAATGTCACTAAAGAAGTAAGAAAAACAAGGAAGACAGGCTTAGGATGCCAAACGATGCAAACATTCAGCTTAGATTTCTAACCACTCAGGGGAGTATACACTTATGCTGTCCACTGGTATTTATTTGTTGTTCTATTTTCTAGCAAGGTCTTGTATCTTCACAGTTTAAAGGATATCCATGGTTCAATATGGAAAGCTGAAGTCCTCTCTCCCCTTGTACTATTCTTCCTAGAGATAACAACTTACCACCCAGCTATTATTTTACTAACATCTCAAAATGTCTAATAAGTAGATTGAAGTCACTTAATTTTCATCTTAGGCCTCATCTATGGAGTCCCTCCTTTGAAAATTGAAGTATCTGTCTTTCATCTTCCCTGTTAGACCTGTGTATATTCCCTGGGACCTCCATTCCTCCAACACAAAAGAGTGGCCCAAAAGAGACCAGAAATATGGAAACTTGTTATGTAACTGACTGGTATTGCGAATAATGTGGCAAGTATAAGCCATTCAGTAAATTCTACTGGGAAAATTGAGTATTCACCTGTAAGAGTAAAATAACATTTAATCTCTATCTTATACCACACACAATAATCCACTCCAGAAGGGTTAAAGTATTGTAATATGAAGAGCCAAACTTTAAAACTACTAGAAAAAATAATAGCAAAATACATCAAAAATGGAAAGGAGCTACAAAAATGCAAGTGATTTCCAGTGAGTGGCATTGTCACATCTCAAACACTGCATGGTGACAAATGTCCCTTTCTGTTCTGCCCTTCTTTTCACTAACCTAGTTATGACATGGTGGACATGGCAGTTAATTTTGCATCTCCTCTAGAAACCCTAAAATGATTAGAATGTGGGCCACAAAAGTTCCTTTGTCCTTGGGTTTGGGCATTTATACCAATTTCAGAAAAATTCTCACTCCACATACTACTAAGTTTTCCTGAAGTGGGGAGATGATTGCCTTACAAACATGTCACTAGTAGTGGGGAAGGATTGCTGTGTAACTCATACATCTCATGGCTTTAGAATATCTTGTTCTCTTTGTTTGGCCTTACAAGGCTTTTATATTTGGAAACACAGAAAGGCTGGATTATAAATCTTAAATCATGGATTCAAACTATACAACCTGAATGGTTTTAAACACATTCTAATTTTTATTCTCATTGATTTGAACTTAATTTCATTGTAGTTGAAGCACACAGTCTCTGTGACTCTGTTTCACATTAGTTGAGACTTGCTGTGTGGATTTGTAGGCATTCAGTTTCATAACTATGCTATGTATAAGCAAAATCCTACTCATTTTATGTTGAGAATAGGGTTCACTGTTTATTAAATTAATTTCCACTGAAATGCTCAAATATTTGAGTTCCGTAGGATATTTTATGGTTTGATTTATCAGTTCCTGTGACAGGTGTAGTTAAATTTCATTTTATGGATCAAAGATTTAGTGTTTCCCCTCATAACTGTTTCCCCTACATATTTATTGATATATTTTGAAGTTATGCTGTTGTGCATCTTCAGATTTAGAATTTTTATATCTTCCAGGTAGCTTCAACTTTCATTATTACATAATGGTCTTTTTAATCTTTAAAATTCTTTTCTTTTTGCCTTGGACTATTTTCTCTTGTATTAACACACTGCACACACTGCTTAGTGCCATAACCCTATGTGCTTTTGCCCATTTTGAGCTTGCCTCTGCCTCATCAAATAGTGGCACTTGTTTTGCTTTCTTTTGTATCCAGATTGGCCTTAAGAACTTGCTTGGCTGAGACAGTGTGGCAGAGATGGCATCCTGACACTTCTTCCTGAGTTTATCAGAACGCTCTCTTTGGGTATATTCAAAGCCAGAGTGGGTGAGTTACTGGGCTGACTTGGAGTCCAACATGGATATTGCACCAGGTATTTCAGGTGAGAGCCATTTAGCTGACCCCAGTCAACTGACACAACACTAAGAGATAATAAACTGTTTTCTTCAGCCATTAAGTTTTGTATCAATTTGTCACACAGTAAATATATAAGCAGAGTGTTCTTTTTTCCCTCTTCTATGTCTCTTCTAGCACTTCAAGGGCAATGAGGCACAGAGCAGTGAAATGACTTATGAAGTCTCATAAGTAAGTAGCAGCCTGGGAACGGGACACAGGTATGTATTAGTCTGCTTTGCTGCTGCTGGAACACAGTATCCAACAGCCACTGCTTCAAGGATGAGAGGCTTACTTTGGTCCATAGTTTCCAGGCCTTCAGTTCATGGTTGACTCCCTGGCAAAGACATTCGAGCAGAAGTACGTGGAAGAGTAAAGCTGCCCAGTTCTTGGCAGCTGGGAAACAGCACAGAGGTAAGGAAACAGTGAGAGGTGTCCTTGCCGAAGGCACACTCCCAGTGGCCCATCTCCAGCTGTGTCCTAATTCTGTTTTGAACATCAGTGGATTAATGGACTGATGAGTACAGTACCCACTGGGTCCAGTCACCTCTCCAGGAGTCTCTCACCTTAGTTGGGTTGACAATTAAGCTTAACTTTTCACACAGGTGTATATGACACCAGTAAGCGTATAGCACATTTCTTTTTATTTTAAAATCAAAGAAAAACAAAACAAAACAAAACAAGGATAAAAATGATACAGAATTTTTAAAAAAATATAAGGAAATTAATACTAGTTAATATATTACATATTTTTATCTTAAAAGTAGTGGGTGAGATTACAAGATTTAGAGACATGCCTTGGTTACTTTTCTCTCACTGCTGGGACAAAATATCCAATGTCCAAATGAAGGAAGGAAAGGTTTCTTTAGCTCACTGTTTGTGGAGGTTTCAGTCCATAATCAGCTGGCTCCAAGGCAGGGTGGCATTGGCAAATGGACAATGCTTGAAGGTGGAAGAAGACAGCAAAGTAGCCAAAGCAAAAGCAGGGAAAAGCAAGCCTCATTTTCTCCTTTATATTGTATGGAGGAAACCACCAGCCCTGCTCCCTGGGGCAAATATAGCACTCACAAAATCTCTGTGCTGTCCTTTTGCATAGGATGATGTTTACAACGTAAAAACTCTGATACCTGCTGAGTCTCTTAATTAAACTTCTAAACTTCTCAAGTTGAAACTATCAACCCTAACAAGATGAGTCTTCTGAGATCAGAGATAACCATCAAATACCATTATCAACAGTTCTATAACTTCTGGACTGGATGTCTTGAAAATATTGAAAATAAATGGAATCTTGAGCAGGGAGGAGGAGTGTAAAAACCTCCGTGTGTGTGTGTGTGTGTGTGCCAACTTTCATGCCACCTCGATGCCAGAGCTGCCCATGAACATCAGGAGTCCCTGACCACTAAGCTCTGCCCAGTCATTCAGCTAGGTCAGCAAACTGTAAGGCCAGACATCTTCATCACCGGGGTAACAATTCAGGCTGTGCCATGAGGCCCACATTCCGGAGGCCCGGGAACAGGCGCAGAGCTGGGAGCTGGCACACAAAGCAGCACTTCTCAGAAAGCAGCCCAGAAGAAATTCACAAAAGCCATGTTTGCCTCAGTCTAATATTTGCAAGTACAGAATTTTGCCATCTGCAAACAGCAGGTTTAAGCCCGTGGTCATGGACACAGCTGGGCTGAATGCTGCTTATCACTCTTTATGACTTTTCCAAGGAATATGCTGTGCTCTGCAGACATTTCATGATCTGTCTCTTGAACCTCTCTCTGCTCTCTTTATCTTTCCTCCACTGTCCCTCCAGCTACATGTACAAGAAAGGCTTGAAAGAAGATGCTAGCAGATTAGTATTTATTGAACACTGACTGTGTTCTAGGCATCCCATTGGGAATGCATATTATTTGCTAATTCTGCGAAAAAGCCCATGAGGAAGGGTGTGTTGCCCACACTGGTGGGTAAGAATAATTGAATCTGGAGATGTTGAGCAACACACTCAGTCACACAGCTCAAGAAAAGAGGTGATGTGATCGGAATTCGTGTTCAGCTACCCTCAGATCCCTGCTCTGTCCACATCACCTTCTAGCAGAATGTGAAAGCAAGGAAAATCAAATTCTAGGCATCAGGTGGTGTGTCCCCTCAATAGACCAAAACCCAAGACAAAACCCTATCCTCATACTGCCCCCCAAGGCTCAGCTTGCTCACTTAATGAATTGTACAAACACAGTGATGGTTTATTTCTGAAAATAAAAAGATGAAAATAGACCAACAAAACCATCTTTATCTTTAAGCCAATAATGATACACACCATTACCACCCATTCAAAATGTCATACTCTCTTCTTCACTATCAAGGAATCCCATTGAAAAGCCATTAGCAAACCCATTTCTTGAAAGAGAGACTCAGGAGTCAAGGTGCTCCCCAAGGCATAGTCCATGTGAACTCAGAACCGCACAAGGTTGTAGGAGCTCTGCAGTGCTAGTGAGTGCCAAGTTGATCCCTGGCAGTGAGAAGGGCCCGTCCTGGTCAGAGAGTGAAAGGGTCAGTTATCTGAAGATAATGTAAAATCAATGCTAAAATAGACTACTGAAAGTCATTTATTTATTATCATTCTGACCTACCAATGCAATGTCAGTGGTCAAATATTCTGTTCTGCTCTGAAAAATACCTTTCGCTGATTAAAGTTGTATCTAATTCTGAAATTATATATATATATATATATATATATATATATATTTCATGTAATTATATTTGAATTACTTCTGCCTCAATAAGTGATATATTCTACATAAAAATTAATTCAGACATCTTCAGATACACAGTTGGTCTCCAAAAATCCCAGGGACTCAGGTATATGCCCCTGTTTCAGAGTAAATTTGAAAAGGTTGGATATTATCCAAGCTTTTCAGGGCCTCCAACCCACAACACTTTAGCTTCTAATGACTGTTCGGTACCCACTGGGTGCAGGACTCTGTGCCAGGCATAGAGCAAGACAGGCAAGTTTTCATCTCTTGCAGGAATTTTAGAAACACGGTTGTTAATGTTGTGTGTCAACTTAAATGGGCTAATGGATACCAGGTAACCAGTAATAGAGTGTTTCTGGGATGTCTAGTAGGGTGTCTGAGGAAGAGATAAGCATCTGAGTCAGTGGACTGAATAAAGAAGGTCCATTCTCATCAGGATGAATTGCCATCATCCAACACTTTGAGATCCCATTTCCTGGTCTTTATATTTTGCTTTGTTTTGTTTTTTTGAGATTCCATTTTTTTTTAAATAAAAGAGTGCCAAATTCACTTTCTCTTCCTGAGCATGGACATATATCTGTTCTTGACCCTGGGTGACAGAACTCCAGATCCTAAGGGCTAGAGATGCAGCACATTGGGGAAGACTGTGAGTTTTATCCCCAGTAGCACAGAATGAAACAAAACAAAATAAAACAACAAACTCCAGATTCTCAGGCATTTAGATTTAGACTGAATTATTCCACCACCTTTTGTGATTCTCCAGGTTGCAAATGACACGTCTTGGTCTCATAGTACTTCTTGGTTTCCATAATTCTATTAGCCAATTCCCATAATAAATCTCTTCTGGGGTAACCAGCTCAGGTCTTGGAGGCAGCAGCCAGCTCCACCTCTGAGCACACTACAGCTGCTATTGAGGAGGCCCCTGGTTGGTAACAAGCTTAGGTCCTGGAGGCAGTGGACAGCCCTGCCTCTGAGTGTGCTCCAGCTGCCACCCAAGAGGCTTTCCATCACTGGTAGCCAGTGCAGGCTGGGAAAAGCAGCAGCAAACCCCACATCAGTGCACCCAATGGCCACCATTAGATACTGGTAGCCAGTACTGACCAGGAAAACCAGTCACACTTAGGAGAAATTGTAGCCCATGTGGGGAGTGCCTGGGACTCCATTACCCAACTATCCAGAAGAACCTAAGAAAATGTCAAGATGAAGAAGCAAAAGGCAGTCTCTGACCTCCATCCCAAGCACAGCAAGTCCAGGAGAAGTAAACACAGAAGAGATTGGGAGTTGCACACCTGAGATTTCTGAAATGATGGCCACTAAAGTAAAGAAACAACTTCATGAGGCTATAAAAGAAATTAGAACAAAAATACTATCGCAGTAAAAGAAGAAATGAAAAACAATAAAAAATTACTGAGCACCTCTAAAGAAGACATAGATAAAAAATAGAGGAGCATAGGAAAATGATGGAAACTTTGAATGAACAATATAAAAAAGATTTAGAATATATGAAACAGATTCAAAGAGATAAGCAGGAAATTAAAAACATCATTAAAAGTTGGCAAAACTGCTTGAAAGAAACTGAAGAGAGAATTTCAGGCCTTGAAGACAGGTTTGCAGCTTGCAATTGTGAAACAAAAGATCTCTTAAAAAAAAAGGAAGCAGGAGATAACAATTCAATGTTTCCAGGACGATGCAAAGAAAAATAACTTAAGAGTAATAGGTGTCAGTGAAAAATCATGACTCAACACAAGTGACATAAAAAGTCTATGTACTGAAGTAATAGCAGAAAATTTCCCAGTCATGGGAAAATGATGTGGTATACAGACAAGCAAGCCATATAGGACTCCAGCTAGCTAAGCCAAAATAAATCTATACCCAGACATATAATAATCAAGATCCCAGAAATTCAACACGAGAACAGAATATTTAAAGCTGTTAGAGAAAAGAAACAGATCACCTATAAAGGAAAACCCGTCAGAATCACTACGGACTTCTTAACACATACCATCAAGTCAAGAAGAGGCTGGAGTGAAGTATTTCAAGTCCTGAAAAAAAAAAAAAAACAACTTTCAACCCAGATTGATGTACCCTGAAAACTATGTTTCAAAATTAATGGAGAAGCAAGATACTTTCATGACAAAGACCAACTGAAGGAATTCATGACTTTCAAACCAACCCCTACAAAGAATACTGAAGAACATTCTAGAGAGAGATAAAAAAAAAGACCATGGGTCTAGGAGCAGCAGCAGAGGGAGATCACTGAGCAGGGCAGACAATGGAATGGAGGGGAAAAGTAGGCAGCCAATGGCAGGAAAATAGCATGGCCGAGACAGTACGTGTTGGCCATAACCATTAATATAGATGGCCTTAATTCACCAATAAAAAGAAACACAAGCAGAGTGGATTAAGAGACATAATCCATCAATATACTTTATAAAAGAAACACATTTAACTCAAAAGAAAACTCATAGACTGAAAGTCAAAGGAGAGAAAACAATGTTCTTTGTGACAGGGAACAAGAAAAAAGTGAGAATAGCTTGTCCATCAACTGCAGACTGGATAAGAAAGATATGGCATTTTTATACAATGGAAAGCTATTCATCTATAAAGAAAGATAACTTCGAGGCTCTTGTAGGTAAATGGATACAACTTGAGATCATGCTCATGGGTGAAATGGTTCAGAGTCACATGGGTGAACACTGTGTTGTATCCCTAATATAAAAAACTGAAGGAGTTAGTGGGATCCAAAATGCACAATAGATATTGTGAAAGTGAAAGGGGAGGAAATGTCTAAAAAGGACAGGTAGTGGCCATTGTTAATCTATTATCAGGTTTTGAAACCCTGTATGGTTTTCATTATTCTGTTAATTTGGTTTTATTATGTTTTGTTTTGTTTGATTTTATTATGTTTGATGGCATGGATAGCTACTTCAAAGATAACAAAATATATTATTGTACCCATTAATGATTTCCTATTATGTTGTTTCAAAGTTCTGTATTGCTTTCACTGTTTTGTTTTGATTGATTTTATTCTATTTTGTTTTGTTTGATTGTATGTCTGATGGTATAAGCATCTACTTTGAGGATAGCAAGAGGCATTATGATAGCCACTGTTGTTTTCCTGTTGTCATGTTTTGTAATCTTACATTACTTTCATTGTTTTGTTTTGATTGGTTTTATTCTGCTCTGTTTTGCTTGATTTTATTATGCCGATGGTATGGGCAGTAATTTTAAAGATAACAAGGGTCATTATGGTAGTCATTATTGATTTCCTTTTACCTTGTTTTGAAGTCCTGTACCATGTTCATTGTTTTGTTTTGATTGACTCTATTCTGTTTCATTGTGTTTGGTTTTATTCTCTTCAAAATAAAAAAATGAACAAAAAATACATATATAAAAACCTCTTCTATATTTGTATCTCTATCTGTATCTCTATATTCATCTATTTATCATCTGTCTATCATCTATCTATTATCTATTTTATTGGATCTGTTGCTCTGGCGAATTCTGAGTTGCAAAAGGAGACAATGAATAAGAAAATGAAAAACAGAAGCATTTCAAATCATTGAAAAATTCTCTAAAAGAGAAAATAACAGCACTCTTTGGGAGCATAATGTGCAAGAGAGGCCCATTTTTCCATAAGGTGGCCAGGGAGCTCGTTCCGAGGAGGCAGCATCTTAACAGAAGCAGTAAGGATGAGTGGGAATTGGGGGAGAGTCATGTGCTCCCAGGGAGGAGAAGAAGCTCCTGAAGTATGGGAAGTGAGAGGAGAAGAATTCAGCTAAGAGAGCAAGAATCAGTTACACATAGAGAGCTTGATGGGATATGGACACTGTCTGGATTTTATTCTACTTGTCATACACAGATTTTAAGAGGAGCAGAAATGTATTCACACCTTCAAAAGATCTTTCTTGCTGCCCTGTAATAGTGGTTAGGAAGATGATAGTAAAATCCCTGGGTTTAGATACAATGCTGGTTATCAGGTGCATTTGAGAATGTAATCATGCTAAGGAACCTTCTGAGATTCAGAGAAAGAATTAAAGCAGCTGCTGGCTATCTGCTTGGCTTTGAGTAGACAGTGAAGACTTTTGCCAAAATGGAAAGAAACTGGAGAGAAATACTTAGAGAGATGGTGTGTGTGTGTGTGTGTGTGTGTGTGTGTGTGTATGTTGGGGCAATGTAACTCATTTTCATTAACAAAATTTGGAAAATAACAAAGAAATAAAATTCACCCTTCATTTAGAGCCAAATGCTCTTAGTCCAGTCTCTTTTCTTTACATCTATAGTTTTTTTAAATACACAGCACATACTAAAGAGATGTACTGAAGTTAGTAGACCCTTCCTGGATATGAGTGGCACCAACCAACAGGCTCTCAGCCTGAATGGAATAAAATGGAAAGGAAGAATGAGCTCCCTGGCCACTTTATGGAAAAATGGGCCTCTCTTGCACATTATGCTCCCAAAGAGTGCTGTTATTTTCTCTTTTAGAGAATTTTTCAATGATTTGAAATTCTTTTATTTTTCATTTTCTTATTCATCGTCTCCTTTTGCAACTCAGGATTCGCCAGAGCAACAGATCCAATAAAATAGATAATAGATAGGTGATAGACAGATGATAAATAGAACAATATAGAGATACAGATAGAGATACAAATATAGGAGAGGTTTTTATATATGTATTTTTTGTTCATTTTTTATTTTGAAGAGAATAAAACCAAACAAAATGAAACAGAATAGTCAATCAAAACAAAACAATGAACATGGTACAGGACTTCAAAACAAGGTAAAAGGAAATCAATAATGGCTACCATAGTGACTCTTGTTATCTTTAAAATTACTGCCCATACCATCAGGTTTGTTTGTTTTTGGAGGAGCTCCAGTCTTTACCTTCATCTTAGACATCATCTCGTGGCTTCTAGTGATGGATCTTTATCCTCTCATTGTAGACGCTTTAGCTTCCTGATACAAACTGACCTGGGACACTACCCACTACACTGCCAGGACCTTTGACAGATCCTTCAGACATCCAGTGCACAGACAGTCCTTTTGTGTTCTTCCACACCTGACCCTGCAGGTGGCCAGTGTAAGCCTATCTTGTATATCTCTATATATTTATATATATTATATTAAACCTGTTTCTTTGGTGAGCACTGTCTGATACACTTGCTTTGCTGTGTGATGGTGGGAATTTACTTCTGCTCCCAAACTTCATTTCTTCATCTATAAAATGAAGGTGATCCTAACCTGAAATTTAATGCCTTATTGTGAAAATAGGATCTAAGATATGATAAAAAATAATGTATTAAGCACAATCCCAGGAAAATTCTGAGCACAGTAGTTGTTCATTATCATTTGTATGTATATAACCATTTCTCTGGGATAAATTTTTAGAAGAGAAATTGCTACCCTAAACTATTATACAAAATAACAACAGAAAAAAGGAATGAATTTTCAGTCCGTATAATAACTTCTTAATTTTTTTTCCTGGAAGCACCCTAAATTTACTTTTGCAGGCCCTAATGGATGTAGGAAGGGAAAAAAAGGTAAGAAAAATTCACATAGTAAAATTGATAAGAAATTAGATCATACCCATATATGTTCCAGAATATGAAATTATCAGTGATTAAATATCAGAATATTTCTTGATTATTTTAAGATAATTCAGTGCTACATTTCCATTGTATGGCATTCTTTTCTTGGAAAAAATAATATCACTTTGTTACTCCAGAAAGGGTTGTTCTTGGCCAGATGAATCCACAAATGTCCCAAATGGATTTGCTGGTGATAGCAAATGGGTGTGATGACAAAATGAGCTTAGCTGTGTCAAGGGTAGATTTCGTCTGCAGTTGCTGTTTGGTTTGTTGCACCGCTGGTAAAACTGCTCCTTCCCAGAGGTTTCACTTGTCCACATTCCCATGAATCAAAGTACTTCTGATCCTACTAAAGTATTTGAACAGTCAGAGAAGCCAAGTCATAGAAGAAGCTACAGTGGAGAGTGGGCCGGAGGTCAGTGAAACCTTCTGTCCAGCATCGGAAGAACTTCACCTTGAGCTCAAGATGAGTGCTGGAGTGGGTGCCTTGACATGAAGTGGCTTGAAAAGGCTTGGCAACTTCAGCGTGTAGAACAGTGAACTCAAGCCAAGGAGCCAGAAAGGTGCTCAGAACTATTTAGGAACCCACTTAGCACAGATTAACGTCTTTATCAAATTAAATTAATTGGCCTAGAAGCCAATTGAGTTGGAATATGTGTTTGTTAATTTAAAAAAAACCTAGTACCTCTAACACTCCCTATGAGGACACTAGAAATGATTTGGCTCAGAAATGGCATCATGGAAAGAGCCAGAGACAGAGGAAAGTGGTGCTGATCTGCTTACACTGTCATCACAGTGCCTTGTTTCATAAAAACTGAGATACGCTATTACAGATACATGTGAGTAGTCTGTGGAAATACGTTGTAGTGCATAAAATGCTCTAAAATATACACAATTGTATTCAGCTCAAACACCCAATGAACAAATGATGTATGGAAGCCTAAAGAAGTTAGGCAACTAAGTTAAAAACAGACAGTAAGTTAGTAGTCCACTGTGGGACTGGTAGCTGCATCCTCTGACTCCAAGTTTTCTCTTAAATATGGAGGATGATACCTTCATTCCCATAATATTAATATGCATGGTAATTCCCATTTATTGGGCCATGAGCATTTGGACATATCTCACTAAATGTACACAAAATTTGGGGTGGTTAAGTAGACAGATTTCCAACCCCTGGTACAAAATACCTAACACAGATGAGAAGAATTTTATGCTGGTTCAGGGTTTCAGAGAGTTCTGTTCTTGAATGACTCAATCCAAAGCAGAAATAGAAATGTAGAAGGGGCTGGCAAAGCAAACTTGCTCAACTATGGTATCCAGGAAGCAGAAAGAAAGAAAAATTCAGAGAGAGAGACAGAGGGAATGGAAGGAGGGAGGGAGGGAGAGAGAGAGAGAGACAGAGAGAGAGAGAGAGAGAGAGAGAGAGAGAGAAAGAGAAAGGCCAAAGGCACTACTCCATTAGTCCACTTCCTCCAGCCAGGCCCCACCACTACCAGCACATTCAACTATGAACGCATCAATGGATTAACCCACTAATGAGCAAAGCATCTGCATGTTCCCAACACCTTCTGAAAGCCTCGTCTCTGAACACATGAGAACTGGTGAAAATTTTAGATCAAAAGCATAACAAGAAGTCACCTGATTGTTTTCCAGGTGGAAAGAGAAATTACAAAACTTATTTGTGCCACAGAAGAAGGAAAAGTATGGGCTGCAGGATCTCTGGTTCTAAAGTACACATTTTCAGTCAGTGGTCTATCTCATTTCCTGAAGAGTCGCTTAAATCCTCAATTGTGTCAGAAATGTTGCAGAATGGATGGGCCATGCGGAACATTTGTTATGTTGTAGGAACCATCTAGGCCTGTACAAGCTACATTGCTCTTATAGTCCAAGGAAATAAGTAGTTTTATTCCTATTTTATGAAGAAAAGAAAAGCTCATTAATAGTCACGGAACCTAACTAAAATCTAAGTACAGATGGGACTACACTCATGCCTAACTCCAATGAGTTTTCCTTTGTACCTGATGCCTCCACCTTACACAACTGCCTTATAAATATTACAGGTACATTAATAGCCTTGTTATCAATAAAAACTGATTTGTACCAATGGCCAATCACTATAAATAATCACTGATGCAGATGGATCAGAAAAAGGAGAGGAGAGACGAAATGAAGAAATGCACAATTCTTTTGCAGTAATAAGAAAATGAATAACATCTTACTTGAAGCATTTTCAATCTGGAATCCACTGAATTCTCATGTGCTGAGAAGTACTTCAATAAAATATGAATTTGAGAGTAAAAATGTTTGTAAAATAATAGCATAAAACCAAACCAATATATGTGAATGAGTTTAGAGGCATGAAGATATAGATATATATTCTGATTATATATATATTTTTTTCAGAATGCCAGAATTTTCTTTTGACTTTTTTTGGTGCTGGGAATCAAACTCAGGACCCTGTGCTTGCCAGGAAAGCACTGTGCCATTCAGCCATATCCCTGACTATTGCCAGAATTTTCTTGCTTTTACTTATAATGTTTAAATGTTCATAAAGGGATATATAATATATCCTATTTAACAGTGAAATCCTTTCGTATATATTTTTTCTTATCATAATACTAATTAGAATCCAGAACATGAGTAGGAAACCTTTTCGGTAAGGGTGAATAGCAACTATCTTAGTGAGGTGGACCAGCCCATCTCTGCAGTGACTTCACTTTGACATGTAACATGGGAGCAGCCACTGATGATCCATAAATGAATGAGCGTGGCTGTGTTCCAAAAGCACTGTGTTTACAAAAGCAGGTGGTGAATGGCGGAGCTTCCTTGAGCCTTGCATTCCCAGGCCCTGATCTCTAAAGTTTAGTTGATGTTGCCTTACTATATCTTCATAAACTGCTAGAATAGAGTACAGATTTCTTTATCTCCAAGCATTTTAATTTTGAGTGGAATAATCAGATGAGATATGTGTAATAAAGAGGTCTATAAAAAGCCTAGAGGAATTCTTCAACTGAGACTTAACATAAGCGATAGAATTAGTTGCTACAAATAAGGTTAAGTGCTTTCGGTACACTCTCATACAGGAAGCACAAAGCAAGGCTGTGGTTGCAGCGTACTGGTCACACACTTTTTTTAGCATGCCTGAGGTCCTAGCTTTGAACGCCAACACCACAAACAGTGCAAAGTGGAGTCTGTTACTAGCCTCCTAAAAATAAATTATATGTGAAAATCAATGGTGTTAAAATGGCCATCAACTTCTATTAATAAGAAGAATACTGAATATGTAAGGACTTGAAGTCTACATCAGTAGAATGACAAAGTAGATTCTAAGTTAATCAATATTCTGCTCAGTGACAAAGCATCAGAAGTTACTAAATTGAAATCAAGGATAAAACCAAACTGCAACCATTATCAAAATTATTTAAGTGTATTCTGCATGTATTGGGCATTCTGTGAAAACCTGAAATAGATATAAGTATTGTAAGTAGAACAAGAGATGATTATGTGGAGTAATATGATTTTTAGTACTTAACAAAAATCCAAATGAGTCAGCCAGAATGCTATTAAAATTAATAAGAATGATGAGAAGGGTAAAGAGAAGATAAAAATATAAAAATCAATGGCATTCCTCTAAGCCAGCACATTAGTTTGAAAGCATATGGATAATATAAAGCAAATGCATAATGTTGATTAATAATAAAATATCAAGCAATAATTTTGACTGAGAAAATTATATGTGTATGTTTATATACCTTTATGAAAATACATTTATAATCTGAATAAAAATGTCTCTGTATTCACCAAGGAACAGAAAACAGCTTGAAATTAAGCATAAACACAATGAAGACATTATGGAAATCTTCCTTTCTGTTGAGCATCAATCAACATCAAGAGAAGAATAGCTGTCAGAAACTGAGCCATTAATCACAGTTGATTAATAGTAAAGAACATTCTAGGGATCTTAACAGACATGGGATGATGTTATAGAATAATAAAAAACATTCTCTTGTGTATATCCACAGTTGCTGGACAAATTCTTCTAATTTCCCAAGTAACAAATCATCTTTGTTATTCCTGAGTCTCTTCAACTACTCCTGAGTTTACGCTGATAATCTGTCTCAGACTGGTTCCTCCATAGCTTTGGGATGGGGACTGGTCATCAAAGACCAGCCACATGATCAGAAGGCTGGGACTTGCAGCCAACTTGGTTGAACTTTGTGCTGACCTGCAAGAAAGGGACAGGGGAACAATGATTTCATCAATCATGCCTACATAATGAAATTCCAAATAAAAATGATGACCACTGAAGCTTGTTGGAGCTTTCTGCTTGGAGATTATGACAACGTTTTGGGTAGGGGATGCTGAGTCCATGGGGAGAGGCATAGAAACTTTCAAGCTGCCTTCAGAACCCCGCCAGAATTTGCCTTGTACATCTCTTCTTTTCCCTGTTCTGAGGTGTATCCTTCATAATAAAACTGTAACTCGAAGTATAGCATTTTCCCAGATTATAGGAGTCTTTACAGGAAATTACTGAAGCAAAAAGGGTCACGAGAAACCCTAAACTATAACCAATTCTTCAAACTCTCCTTTTAGCCAGTGTTTGGGGAAATGACAGTTATTGGAGTCTCTGCCCTTTAATTTGTGGAGTCTACATTAATTCTCAGTCATTAGTGCTATACTATTGGTATTAGAATACATGGAAAATACTTTCCTATGACCAAATAGCCCTATTTGCCTTTTAAAACAGTTTTATAGCATGTTGTCTGCTAGCCTTTAAAAAGAGCTCCTTTTCTTTTACATGAAACCCTAGGGCTGGATTTTTTTCCTAGAAATTGAAACTTCTAGAAAAATGTGCACCAAAATTCCTAACACTATGGAAGCACCTCACAACCAATTGCTAATATTCCTAGTGATACAAATAAAAGACTAATCAGGACCATAGGAGTCTCATTCCACTTCAGGTTAGGTGTTGTCACATGTGAGTATGGAAAGCACCAATTTCAGAGCTCTAAGGATTTCAGAACTGTGTATGTGGAACCCAAACCTCCATGTGAATAATTGCTCTTGGTTTGCTGGACAATCTGTAATGCAGTTCAAACTCATTTGAGCAGGCTGCGGGCCCGCCCCTAGGCCGGCACACATGGGTCCCCTCAGACTGGTGCCATGGGCCTGCACCTTGGCCTGGAACACCTGGGATGCCCCTGGCACGACTGAGCTGCCTTGTACTAATGCCTTGAGCTTGTCCCTTCACCTGGAACATCTAGGAGGCTCCCGAAATGACTGAGCTGCCTCAAACTGCCACCACAGGCCTGCCCCTTGGCCCGGCAGGCCTGGGACACCCCTGTCCACAGCTGTGGGCCTGCCCCTTGGGGAACCCACCCACCTCCTGGACCTAGAACTGCCATTGATCTTTGGAGCCAACCCCTTCTCCCAGAACCTTGGACTACAGCGGATTACCATGCTGGCTGGATGAGAAACTCAGGAACCCCTCACCCAAACAGAAGACCTCAGCAGGCTCCAGTCAGTGTGGTGAGTTTGTCCCTGCAGTGGGTAAATAGGAACAGAAGTGAAACTGCCTCCAACTATAAGACCTTGGTGAACCTGGCAAGAGAGTGAGTAATCCCTTCCTCCACAGAGAACATCAGACAGGTTAAGGAGTGTGCCAATAAGGTCTCCCCCAACTTGGAGAAAATTAAAAGAGATTATGAGATCCCCAGTGACACAGTAGGGCCTCAGCTGACACAAATACTATAGACAGGGAGATGTGGTGATGTGCAACAACCTGAAGACATAGCAACAGCAGGAACTAAGAGTTGAAATACATCAATACTTCTAGGCTAGTTAGCCCAAAAAGAATATAGGACTCACCTAACATGCCCTGTAGGAGGAATTCAGGTGACTGGCCCTCCTCTTCATTGTGGTACCCAGCAACTGGACAAGCATCAACCACATAGTAGGACCCTAAAGTTCACACTATGGACAGTTGAGACTGTTGGGATTGAAAGACCAAGTATTTACCCAAAAGGTGAAAATGACAAAACAAAAAGGCAAAATGCAATCTCAAACATCTAGTCCAACAGGAGCAAGTACAGGTGACGCTGGAATAGAAGACTTTAAAAGTCACACACCAGAAATCTCTGAAAAGATAGCAAATGAAGTAAAGAAACAAATCCATGAGGCTATAGAGGAAATCAAATTAGAAATAATGTCTTATGAAAAGACAGAAATAACAACCTTAATAAATGAGTTGCTCAACATAACTAGAGAAGAAATAGATTAAAAAATACAGGAGCATGGGAAATTGATTGAAACTTTGAATGAATAATGCAGAAAACAAGCAGAATCCAGGAAACAAATTCAAAGAGATATCCAAGAAAAAAAAAGTTCTATTGAAAGCTGACAAGACCATTTAAATGAAGCTGAGGACAGAATTTCAGACCTTGAGGACACGAACGCAGAGGGCAATCATGAAAGGGTAGAATTTATAAAAACAATAAAGCAGCATGAAATGACAATCCAGCAGCTTCAAGATGATGCCAAGAGAAACAATATAGGACAATTAGGCATAAGTGAAGATGCAGGAGTCAATGCAAATGACATAACTAAACTATTAACAGAAGTAATAGCAGAAAATATCCCAAAAATGGGGAAAAATCTGATATACAAATAAGTGAGGCATACAGAATGCCAAACAGTCACAACCAACATAAATCTACACTCAGACACATAATAATTAAGATCCCAGACATACAGCATAAAAACAGAATTAAAAGCTGTCAGAGAATAGACACAACTCACCTATCAAGGAAGCCTATTTATGGCAGCCATTGCTGATTTAATATTGTCTTGCTTTGAAGTCCTACCATGCTTTTATTCTTCTATTACCATCAGCTCTATCATGTTGTATCTTATTGGGATTTTAATATATGTGATAGCATAAACAAATTTTTTATGGAAAATGAGATATCATAGTAGCCATTGATCATTTTCTGTTATTTGGTTCAGAATACCTTGTAATTCTTTCATTCTTTTGAATGGTTTCATACTATTTTGTTATGTTTGATATTACTGTATTTGAATCCATTCTAAACTATTACAAAGAAAGAGACATTATGGTAGCTACTGTTAATATTGGACTGTCAATATTGGACTGTGGGCCCATGGTGGCAACCCAAGCTACTGTTGTAAAGTGCTGTGTTGCTTATGTTGTTCTGTTCTGATCTGCTTTGTTCTGTCCCCTTTTGTTTTATTCTCTTTAAAATAAAAAAAAAAAACACAAATGTTGGCAAGGCTGCGGGGAAAAAGGAACATTGCTCCACTATTGGTGGGAGTGTAGACTGGTGCAACCACCATGGAAATCAGTACGGAGAATTCTCAGAATACTAAGATTGGAAGTTCCATTCAACCCAGCTATTCCCCTCCTGGGTATTTTCCCAGAAAAACTGAAAAGGTCATATCATAGTGATATATGTGCACCCATGTTTATATCAGCACAATTTGTGATAGCTAAATCTTGGAAACAACCATGATGCCCATCAACTGCAGAGTGGATAAAAAATATGTGGTATTTTTATACAATGGAATATTACTCAGCTATGAAGAAGGATGATCTTGAGGCCTTCATAGGGAAATGGAGACAACTTGAGACTATCCTCATTAGTGAAATAAATAAGAGTCATATTTATAAATATCACATTGTGTCTCTAGTGTAAAAAGTAATAAGAAATGTAGGAGTAATAAAACCCAAATATGTAATTGCTACTGCAAAAAAGAGGAAAAGAAAGTGCTCTAAAGGATATAGCTGCATGTATGTTTAAGTGTGTAAGATAGATGACCATATTACTGTTTTTATTAGGTCATTGAGCAGAACTGTTAATAGTCTCACTGTTTGAATGTCTACTTTGTATGCTTTAATTTTGTAACTTGAACAACTATTTCCAAGATGACAGTATGTAATTTATCAAATAATGATTTCTTAGTTTTTTGTTGTTTTCATTTTTCCTTTGTTGCTACCCTTCTTTCTGTTTTACCTCTTTAAATAAAATTTTTTAAAAACATAAAAAAAACCCATTGATGTACACTCCAAAAAAAAAAAAAAAAAAAAAAAAAAAAAAAAAAAAAAAAAAAAAAAAAAAGAATCACGACAGACTTTTCAGCACAAAACTTCAAGGTAAGATGACCTAACCTTGTGAAGTATTTCAAGCCCTAAAAGCAAACAGCTTTCAACCCACACTGATATACCTAGCAAAACTGTCTTTCAAATTAAATGGAGAAACAAGATACTTTCATGACAAAGAACAACTGAGGAAATTCATGTCCACCAAACCAACCTTAGAAAGAATTCTGAAAGACATGCTAGATAGAGATTAAAAAAAATCTCCAAAACAATAACAGAAAGAAACCACCAGGTTGGATAAGAAATTAAACAAGGGAGAAAAACATGAAACCAACAATAAAAATACAACATGGCAAAGTCAAGCCAGTACATATCAGTGATATCCATAATGTAAATGGGCTCAATTCACCTATCAAAAGAAACAGGCTGACAGAGTGGATCAAGAAACAGGATCCCACAATATACTATATACAAGAAACACATCTGAATCAAAAAGCAACCCATAGAATAAAAGTCAAAAGATGGAAAACAGTATTCTATTCAACAGGAGCTCAGAAAAAAGCAGGGGTAGCTATTCTGTTTGCAGACAAAGTGAACTTCAAACATAAAAGGATTAAAAGATATAAAGAAGGCCACTACATACTTGTAAGTGGAAAACTATAAGAAAAAGAACTAACAATTATAAATGTATATGCATGAAATACAAGAGCACCCAACTATATAAGATAAATACTAATGGACATGAAAAACCAAATACACAAGAACATAATTATTACAGGGGACCTTAACAGCCCATTGTCACAAAGAGATAGATCAACTAGACAGGAAGTCAGCTAAGAAATATCAGAACTATATCATACCTGTGAACAAATGGACTTGGTGGATGTTTCCAGAGTATTCCATGAAACCACATTAGAATATACATTCTTCTCAGGTGCACATGGGACATTCTCCAAAGTAGACCATATATTAACCCATAAAGCATTCTTAACTAAATGCAAAGGGAGCAAAATTATCCCATGCATAATATCTGATCATAGCACACTAAAACTGGAGATCATTGGCAAAAAAACTGCAAAACCTGAATAAATACATGGAAATTAAATAACAACCTTCTGAATAACCAGTGGATTACAGATGAAATTAAATAAGAAATAAAACAAAACCTACAATACAATGAAAATGCAGATAAAACATACCATAACATATGGGATGCAATGAAAGCAGTCCTAAGAGGGAAATATATAGCCATAAATAGTCACATCAAGAAAATGGAACAAACACAAATAAATAACCTAATGCTACATTTCAATCTCCTAGAAAAGGAAGAGCAACTCAAACTGAAAGCTCATAGAAGAGAGGAAATAGTAAAGATTAGAGTAGAAATCAACGCAATTGAAACTAAAAAAAAAACAAACAAAAAATTAATGATACAAAAAGCTGTTTTTTGAGAGAATAAACAAAATTGACAACCCCTGGCCAACCTTATCAAGAAAAACAAAGAAAAATCTCAAATCCATGCAATAAGGACTGAAAAGAAGGAAATTACTACAGATCCCATGGAAGTTCAAAAGATCATGAACACCTACTTTGAAAATTTCTACTTACATAGGGTGGAAAACACAGAGGAAATGGACAGATTTCTAGAAACATATGAACTACCAAAGCTCAACAAAAAGATATAGCAATTCTGAATAACCCAATATCAGCTACTGAAATAAAAAATGTGATTAAAAACTTACCAACAAAGAAAAGCCCAGGTCCTGACAGATTCATGGCTGAATTCTATAAGAAATTTAGAGAAGATTTAACACCGACACTCCTTAAACTCTCCAATGAAATTGAAAGAGAAGCAGCACTCCCTAACTCATTCTTGGAGGCAAGTATCACTCTGATACCAAAACCAGAGAAAGAACCAACCAAAAATGAGAACTGTTATGGATTAAGAACTGCTGGTCAACTTAACGCCAGATGGATTACATCTCCATGCTGCTGAGCATAGATGTTTCACCTGAGGAAAGTTGCCAGCATAAATGGAGACGTGGAGAAGGAGAGAGCATTGAGAGCATTTGGAGCGTTAAGGCGTTATGGTGTTGAGACGTTGAGGTGTTGCAGGTTCTCCTACGGGTTGCTGTTTGAGCCATTAGGTTCTCCTGGAGAAGCTCTGGTCCTCACATCAAGCATTGCTTCCTGGCTCCGGAGGGGAAGACGTGTGCCGCTTAGTCTCCAGGATGAACTCATCACAATGGCTTCCTGCCATGTACTCGACTATGCTTGTCATTGGGGGAGCTCGGGGCCTCCATGTTGCTGAGGATGGCTGTGGTGCTTTTCAGGACAGCCCTGGTGTTCGTTGTTAGTGTGACTTCTTGGCTCCAGCCAAGAACCCTCAACCTATCAGCACAGCTCCTTCACCCTGCTGGCATAGACTTCCTAGTTTCCATTGCCTACCTTTGGGCCTTCCCAGCACGGATCTGTAAAAAAGACTGGTGTGAGTCCTTCTTGTGGGCTCTAGACCTCCAGTTGGACTTGTGGGAAGCAGTGTCATGAGCTCTGGGTCTTCATCTGGCCTCATGTGGGACAATGCTGTGGGATTTGGGCTCTTGACTGAATATTCTATGTCTTTGGTGTTGTGAATAGATTTCCTGCTTTAACTTATGTTAACTGTGGGTGACCATCATAAAAATAATATCACAAACTCCATGTCCTGATTCTAAGTGTTCTCTGCACAACCACTGACTACAACAGAATTTGGTACCGAGGAGTGGGGTCATTGCTGTGACTATACCTGACCATGTTTTTTGAGAGGCTTGGAAATGGCTTATGGGCAAAGTTTGGAAAGGTAAGGACATGTCACATGGATGCACAGAGCTGGAGCAACTTAGGTTGTTCTGTAGAGGAGATTCTGGTCAGAGCTCAAGAGACCAGAAGGCTGATAGAAAGCCTGATAGTAAAGACCAGGCTTGTGAGGTTTCTGCTGGGAAGGAGGACTGCACTGGTTGTTGGACTCCCTATGATATGTGTTATGGCTTGGCAGAAAGTTTGTCTGCATTTTGCTCATGCCCAGAGACTTTGCCTGAGAGTGAGATTAAGGGTAATGGACTGATTAATCTGGCAAAGGAAATTTCAAGGCAGTCAAATGTTGAGGCTGTGGCATGGCTATTGTTGGGGTCTTTTAGCCAGATCTATGTTGCAAATCAAGAGCCAAGAGCGCAGCAGGATAATTTAAAACACTGTGAGTTTGGCCAGAAGGAAAACTCCAGTAAAGCTGTGGATTGAAAGATAGAGCTGAGACTTTGATTGCTGAGAAGAAACAGAGAGATAAGAAAGATGGCCACCAGGCATCCCAGGAACCAGCAGGTCTCCTTCCTTTGCAGCTCCAAAACTGCAAAAGTGAAAGAATTTTCTCAGATGAGAAAACTTCAGAGCACCATGCTCCAGAATGGCATGGGAGGCCACATGAGGCTCCAGAATGGCGGCAGACACATGAGGTTCCAGAATGGCGGCAACATAGAAAAGCTTTTTTTCACAATCAGGTAAACAGAGCCTAGCAATCCAGGCACTGGACCCCTATAGCCAAGAGAGAGAAAAGCCTGGCTACTGCTCCAGCTGGACGCAGACCTTGGCGGCAACCACATAGTGCTGATTTTAGGTGCAAGGAAAACGCACAAATTCTGAGGGTAAGATAGCTTCCACCTCAATTGCAAAAGGTCTGGGAGGCCAAGCAGTGTGCCCCTGAGAGGGCAATATGTAAAGATGTAAGGGTGAAGCCAAAGGTGCAGTGGAGACCCCAGAAGTTTGCAAAACCCAGGGACGTGGACCATACAAGGAAAGCTGCAAGAACTGAGCAGAGAAGGTTTAAGAGAAAAGCTGAGGGAGCTGAAATCCCTGGAAGTGCTGTGGGGGTGGAATCACCCAAGCCTTTTGGAGCTGGCAACCAGATTGCTTCAAATGCTGAGCATGGAACTCTAGGACTTAATGTTCACCCTGCTGGATGTTGGACTTGCTTTGTTTCCAATGCTTTATATTCCCCCATTTGTAACTTTTGGAATGGTAATGTTCATTTTGTGCCTTTGCATTTCAGAAATGTTTAACTTGTTTCACTTGTACAGGGGGTTACAGTTAAGAGTTTGCCATAGATATTGGAGGAGACTTGGGACTTAGACTTCTCAGCAACACCAAAAATATTAGGACTTTGGCAACTCTTGGAGATGGACTAAATGTCTTTTGTATAAAGATTGTACATGAGTCTTTGGGGGCCAGGGGTGGAATGTCATGGTTTATGTTGATGGCCCCCAGGCCTCATGTATTTGCATTGTGCATTTGTGATTGGTTCATTGTCTAGTGCTTGGATTGGTGGTGTCAGTGCTACACCCTCCTAGGGGGTGGAGCCAGGATGTGGTGTAATGGCAGGAAGAAGGTGTGTCTCTCTCTCTTGCTGGTTTCCACCTTGCTGTTTGCAGCCACCATGAACTGTGGCCCTGCCATGCCACCCTGCCTTGGAGCCAACTGAGTATGGAGTGAAACCTCCAAAAACTGTAAGAAATAAACCTTTCCTTTCCCAAGTTTGGGCATCAGGTATTTTGTCTCAGCAACAAATAAAAAGTAACTAAGACAAGAACTGTAGACCAATCTCACTCATGAACATTGATGCAAAGATTCTCAATAAAATATTGGCAAATAAAATGCAGCAAATCATCAAGAAGATTATACACCATGGCCAAGTGGGATTTATTCCAGGAATGCAGGGAAGGTTCAACATATGCAAATCAATAAACGTAATACACCACATCAACAGAGTCAAAAATAAAAATCACATTCTCATCTCAATAGGCGCAGAAAAAGCTTTGCATAAAGTCCAACACCTTTTCATGATAAAAACCCTACAGGAACTCAGATAAGACGGTATGTACCTCAATCTCATAAAGGCCATCTGTGACAAACCAACAACCAACATTATACTAAATGGACAAAAACTGAAAGCTTTCACTCTAAAATCAGGAACAAGATGAGGATGTCCACTATCACCACTCCTATTCAATATAGTTCTGGAAATATTAGCCAGAGCATTGTGAAAATAGCCATACTCCCAAAACTGTTATACAGATATAATGCAATCCCAATCAAAATACCATTAACACACCTCACAGATTAAGAGAAAACACTAGTAAAATTCATCTGGAAACAGAATAAACGTAGAATAGCAAAGGCAATTCTGGGCAACAAAGGCAAGACAGGAGGCATCTCAATTCCTAACTTGAAACTATACTACAAAGCCACAGTAATAAAATCAGTATGGTACTGGCAAAGAAATAGACCTGAGGATGAATGGAACAGGTTAGAAGATGCAAACACTACTACAAAGACATTCAGCCACCTTATATTTGACAAAGGGGCTAAACATTTTCACTAGAAAAAAGATAGCCTCTTTAATAAATGGTGTTGGAAAAATTGGCTCTCCACATGCCTAAGACTGAAAATAGACCTATGCCTATCACCATACACTAAACTAAAATCAAAATAGATCAAGGATGTAAATATTAAAACAGAAACACTAAATCTACTGGAAGACAAACTATGTAAAAATCTTGGAGACATGGGGTAGGGAGAGAATTCATGAATAAAATGCAAACTGCATGGGAAATACTTCAAAGAATGAACAACTGGGATCTCATATTACTAAAAAGTTTTTACACTTCAAAAGAAATCACCAACAAAGTGAAAAGAAAACCCACAGAATGGGAAAAAATTTTAACCAACAATCCCTCAGACAACAGATTGATATCCAAAACATATAAAGAACTGAAAAACATCAAGCACCGCAAATTCAAAGAGCCTCTCCAAAAATGGGCATTGGAGATGAACACACATTTATCAGATGAAGATATACAAATGGCAAATAAATATATGAAGAAATGTTCACCATCACTGGTCATTTGAGAAATGCAAATTAAAACAGCATTGAGATTTCACCTCACCCCAGAAAGAATGGCTGTCATAAAAAAACAACTGATAACAAATGTTGGCAAGGCTGTGGGGAAAAAGGAACACTCCTCCACTGTTGGTGGGAGTGAAGACTGGTGCAACCACTGTGGAAATCAGTATGGAGATTCCTCAAAAACTAGGATTGGAAGTTCCATTCAATCCAGCTATTCCCCTCCTGGGTATTTTCCCAGAAAAATTGAAAAGGTCATGTCACAGCAATATATGTGCACCCATGGCCATAGCAGCACAGTTTGTGATAGTTAAATCTTCAAAACAACCAAAAATGTCCATCAACTGCAGTGTGGATGAAAAAAATGTGGTATTTTTATACAATGGAATACTATTCAACTATAAAAATGAATGAGCTTGAGGGCTTTATAGGTAAATGGAGGCAAGCTGAGAATATACTCAGTAAAATAAACAAGACTTACATTACTAAGTATCACATTGTCTCTCTAGTGTAAAAAATAATAAGAACTGACAGAATAATGGGATCCAAAACGTATAATAGATATTGTAAAAGTGAAAGGGAAGGAAAGTGTTCTAAAGGATATAATGATATGTATAGTGTGTAAGATAGATTGTCATTTTACTAAATTTCTGTTAGATCATTGAACAGAAGAGTTTGCACTGTCAAGTTTGAGTGTCTAGTTAGCAGTTGTTTCTGGTGTTTGATCAGATGGTGTAGCATTGCAATATTTGTTTTCAGTCTTTATTTCACTGAACAGTAGCCCCAGAATGCAAACTTTGTTGCAGTATATTTTCATAATTGTTCTATTTTATTATCAGTTCCTGTTGTTAATATCTTACTGTGCCTAATTTATAAATTAAACTCTACCATACCATAGGAATATATATATATTATACATAGAATAGTGTATATATATAGCATTTTATATTATATATATTTATAATATATATTATATTATAATATATTATATTATATTTATAATTTATATATTAAATATTATAATTTATATATTAAATATATTAAATATATTATAATATGTATTATACTATAATATATAATAATATTATAATATAATATTTATATATTATATTATATATATTTATATATATATATATAGCATAGTACTTATAAGATTTGGCACTATCTGGAGTTTCAGGAATTGACCTTGGATCTTGAAACAGGAGACTAATGTATATGATAATGCAGCATATACAATTGTAATCCTGAATGGAATTACTATTATCACAATCACTGCATCTGTAGGGTACAGAACTTTAATACAACCTGAGCTAGACAGAATAATCAAAGGCACCCCAAGATTCCTCATCTTGGTCTACACACACTGTTCTCCATTTATTCAATGAAACAATAATCTGGGTACTGCTGTGAAGGGATCTTTGCCCATGTAATTAAGCTCATAAGTTAAATTTACAATATAGAGACTACTCAGGTGGAGGTGTAGGGGATACCTTAATAATATGAGTCTTTTAGAAGTTGAGAGTTTGTTCTCACTAGTTACTGAAGACTTAGGGAAACACTCACAACTGGCTCAGTGCAGGGTTGGGGGACCCAGGAGAAGAGGACAAGCAAGCACACACATCACAAGCTTCTCACTGGGGCCACATGTTAAGAAGTGTGAGCAGCCTCTAAATGTTGAGTGAGGTCTCAGGCTATAGAAGAAAAAGAACTTCAGTTTCACAGCTGTAAGGAAATGGATCTGTCAGCAATCAGGAAAACCAGTGAGACTGGAAGAGGACTCTTACCCCAAGTGCAGACTGCAATCCTGACTGACACTTTGATTTCCACCTACGAGGCCCTGAGCTGAGAATCCAGCTCCACTGGGCCACACTTGTGACCTCCATAAATTGTGAAATCATAAATTTGTACAGTTCAAAGCTGCTAAACTTGTGGTAATTTGTTATACAGCAATAGAAAACTACTGGAATACAAGAACTAAATATAGCTGCTAAGAGCCATATGCAGGAATCTGATGTGTGTTATTGAGAGGAAGTGGACATTCCAGCTGAAATAGTGCTCAGAGTTGCTTTCAAGGAAAGGAAGTAATCCTAAGACACGAGTGTTTTGGTGACAAATTCCTAGATACATTCACTGATATATTGGTATGCATAATACTTAATTATCTGTAATTATGTAATTCCAAAAAATGTTTTGAAGTGCTTTTGTGTGCCATAAATTTGTCTAGTCATCAGAATTATTGGTTTGTGCAGATATACATGTATTATATATAGGTAGGACATATTGCTAAAATATTCTCTCATTTTTCTTGAGTTTGTGATGCTTATGATAATTTGAACTTTTTAAAAATTAAACTTGTTGCCCTTTTGTCATTATTCATTTATTTATTCTTGGGAACTGGGGATCGAACTCATGACCTTGCACTTGCCATGCAGGTGCTTTTGTCACTGAGCTGAACTAAATCCCTAACCCTTCCCTTTTTCATTTTAAAAGAATATCTTTCTCACCTGATTTCATATCAAATACTTCGTACTCTTTTATAGATAGGATTTTTCAAAAAGCACGATCTTCAGGACCTATAAAATGTGGATACTCAAGCAACGATAAATTCCATACTTTATCTTTCCCAAAATACAATCTGAGATAAATTTGAAGGAGAAGCCACTGTTGCTCAGCAGTCAACACAGTCCTTCCTTACCCTCACCGTCTGCTTCTCTGGTTTTATGCAAATGTCCACACGCTCAGCTTTAGATGACGTCAGCAAAGCTCCGCCTCAGGCTGTCACTGATTTGTCAGAACCAACCTGTGATTTCTTCTCTTTACATCTGATTGGGAGAGACATGGTCCCATGATGTCAATTAAGCAGTGAGATGCGTAGAAATGTCTGCAAAGAACATCCTTACTGCTTCACTAAAGAAAAGGGAAGGAAATCACTTAAAATGAGACTTGAAGTAGGAACTTCTCTGTTTGGCTTTGGAAACTGTGATATGGTAACATAATGGAATGACCTGGAGCTGAAGCAGGTATCTGCCTGATTCTCTGAGAATAAACAATGGAAAAATGTGAACATTTAGAGATATCGAGGAGCTCGGACTAGAAAAGTCCTGCTCAGCTTAGGCCACTGTATTGTGGGATGTTCTGTTATCAGAGCAGAAAATCTCAGGATAGATTAGGGATACCAGAAATAGAGACACCGACGCTTTTGGAAATTCTGGAGGCTAGAAGCTAATCCGGGATATGATTGATGTGAATGGTGTGTGCTTTCATCCTGGGAGATTTACTCAGTATGAATAAGCAATAAGATTTATTGAACATGAGTCCCATCAAAAAAGGGAATTTATTTTTAGAAAATCGAAAAATGATTCCAAATGTTTCCAAAGATTACCTAAAAATATAAGTAAAACAACAAATTTCTGAAAAAGAAATGCATCATGATGAACCTTACAAGCTATATATCCTTAGTTCCAATTGATAACTGATTGCGGTCCACATGCATATATTCACAACTGGTTAACAAGAAGGTAGAGTACAGAATAGACTCCACTGTCCACTAACAATTGAAGAAATCAAGCTATTACATGTTTTCTTTATTCATAAAATAATCCTAGAGTTATAGTGATGATTCTGTGTGTGATGGCTGCTCTCACGCTCTGATAGATGTAATAAAAGTTGAGAGCAACTTTCTAGAAACCAGAAATTTGCAGCAACACCCTGAAGTAAGTCTGTAGACTTGAACGCAATCATTCCACTTTTGACCATCTATCCAAAGGAAGCAATTCTAAATATGTGCAATCCGTTGAGGAGGCAGATGTTTATTATTGTAATAATGAAAAATGGAAACAAATTAGGTTTGCAACATGCAGGGTGTATTTAAGTCAATTATGGCAATTCACTCTCCTTTTATTCAAGTATTAAAAATGATGGTCATGATGACTAAATTAACAATGAGAAATGTCTATAATTTAGTGTGAAAAAATGATTAGATACAATATAATTGCATCTTTGAAAAATAGCAACCATGGTACATATAAGGAAATGTCAGAAGTAAATGCAACAAACTAAGAACAATGGTTAGACTTGAGTAGTGGGATTGCCACTTTTTGCCTCCTTTAAACTTTCCATATGCCTCTTTTATAGTGAATCATTTTCAAATAGCAGAGTAATTGCCTTCAAAAACATAAATGGTGTTATATTAGTCAAGATTTTCTATAGAAGCAGAACCCAACAAGCAAATGGTTGCTGACCAAATTCAATTTTCATCCCTCAAATCCTATAAGCATTCTTAGGTATACTTAAAATCCTGGTGGATAGATACTCAAAGGGGTAAGTGAGTTCATTAAAGTCTCTTTGCACTGTGGAAGATCTGACAGGCTTGTGTATTAATCCCAAATATGGCTAGTTGTATAACCTTAGGAATGTTGCTATGATTGTCCACAGCTTGCCTTACCCATCTGCAGAATGGGGTTAATAACAATAGTGCTTAGTGGAGTTGTTGTGAGGATTAAAGGTGGTTATGAGCAGATCTGATGTTATTATGATAAGAGCTGAGGTTCAAACTTGTACCTTTTAGCTGTGACTCAGTGTATTACTTTCATACTTATCTGACTTATCATGCCACTAACAAAAAAAAAATCAAACAAATACAACCAGCCGACATTTAACAGGAGAAAGTATCTCATAACTACCTTGTGTATAAGCATCTCCTCGTGCCTAGGAACAGCTGCTGTTTCTTTTCCAGACCTTTGTGTGGTAGTGGCACCCTGGTGTGCACAGGGCAGCATTACTCCAAGAAAGAACAGCCTGTTCCTCTGCTGCTTTTCCAAGGGCCAGGCTTTCTACTTCTTCCAAGGCCAGTTTCCCCAAGGGTGTCATATGTCTCCCCATAATGGGCCACTGGCACCTTGGGAATGATATGCCAAATATTGAACAAAGGCTCTGTTTAGGTTTTGCTACTGGAGAGCTGAAACCAGGGTCAGATTCCATTTTGGGTTTCTCTAAGTTCTATCCTGTTCATGTCAGTGCATATTTTTAGAGAATGCAGATTACAAACTTTCCCCTACCCCATCCCTGCCCCCCCCAAAATACAGTACAGCTCTGTTAGGAAACTTCTATGTCTCTACCACTGCACAGTCAGGGAACTTCCATGCAATTTGAATGCATCCCAATAATCACTATTTACAGTGCCCCATGTTGGAGCTGGGTTTGCATTTTACTGGTAGAAACTGAAGCTCTGACTTAGAATTCAAAGGGTTGTTGAATATCGTCATGCGAATCTCCCTTGGGATGTTTTGCAGTAGGAGTCCTGAACTCTGGGGCCAGAGCCTGTATTAGTCTGTGGTCTACAGAGCAAGAGATAAGTAATGGGATAGGGAACAAAGCTTCCATTTTTACAACTGCTTTCCATCATTTACGTTACTGTACGCTGAGTTGTACTTCTTATCAGATCAGAGGCAGCATTAGATTCTTAAAATCCTGGTAGATAGGTACTCAAAGGGGTAAGTGAGTTCATTAAAGTCTCTCTGCACTGTGGAAGATCTGACAGAAGCACAAACCCCACTGGAAACTGCACATGTGAGGGATCTGGATTGTATGTTCCTTATGGGAATCTAATCCTGAAACCACCCTCCACCTCCATGCCTGGAAAATTGTCTTCCATCATCTTCCACAAAACCGGTTGGAGGCTAGAAACTACTGCTTTAGAACACTTGATAAAGTGAAGCCAACAGGAAATCTTGCTATTTGGACCCCACTCCACAACCTGTCCATTTCAATTTTAAACTACTGAATTTCATTTGGAAGCTCTGCACAAGCTGAGTAGGCACATTACTTTCATATAGTCTTCGTATGTCACTAAATAAGAAAATTAATATGATTTGTATAATCGTTTTGTACAGAACAGCATGCCATGTGAATTAATTGGTCCTAAAATAGGATGTAATAGGTTTTTGGAGAATATTCCATCATTTCCATATGCACCCAAGATCCACTCTTAATCCTCCTCTGGTCTGCTCTGTGACAGAAGAGGCTACAATATGTTCCTTCGATAGCAGTCTTCAGCTTCTACTTGGCTTCAAAGAGGTCAGAACTGCCTTATGCATTCTCCCAAAGAAGGGCTCTGTCTTAGTTACTTTTTACTCATTACTGGGACAAAATACCTGACACCCAAAATGAAGGAAGGAAAAGCTTGTTTCTTACAGTTTTTGGAGGTTTCCGTCCATACTCATTTGGCTCCAAAGCAGAGTGGCGTGGCAGGGTCACAGTTCATGATGGCTGCAAACAGCAAAACTGAAACCAGCAAGAGAGAGAGACACCCCTTCTTCCTGCCATTACATCACATCCTGGCTCCACCCCTAGGAGGGTATAGCACTGACACCACCAATCCAACACAAGACAATGAACCAATCACAAATGCACAATGTAAATACATGAGGCCTGGGGGCCATCAACATAAACCATGACATTCCACCCCAGCCCCCAAAAACTCATGTACAACGCTTATAAAAGACATTTAGTGCGTCTTCAAGAGTTGCCAAAGTCCTAACATTTTTGGCATTGCTGAGAAGTCCAAGTCCCAAGTCTCCTCCAATATCTATGGCAAACTCTTAACTGTAACCCACTGTACAAGTGAAACAAGTTAAACATTTCTGAAATGCAAAGGCACAAAATAAACATTACCATTCCAAAAGTTACAAATGGGGGAATATAAAGCATTGGAAACAAAGCAAGTCCAACATCCAGCAGAGTGAACATTAAGTCCTAGAGTTGCATGCTCAGCATTTGAAGCAATCTGGTTGCAAGCTCCAAAATGCTTGGGTGATTCCACCCCCACTGCACTTCTATGGATTTTAGCTCCTGCAGCTTCTCTCTTAAATCCTCTTTGCTTGGTTTTTGCAGCTTTCATTGGATGGACCACATTCCTGGCTTTTGCAAACTTCTGGGGTCTCCACTGCACCTTTGGCTTCACCCTTACATCTTTACATATTGCCCTCTCAGGGGCACACTGCTTGACCTCCCAGACCTTTTGCAGTCAAGGTGGAAGCTGTCTTACCCTCAGAATTTGTGCATTTTTCTTGCTCCTAAAATCAGCACCATGTGGATGCCACCAAGGTCTGCTACCAGCTGGAGCAGTAGCCAGGCTTTTCTCTCTCTTGGCTATAGGGGTCCAGTGCCTGGATTGTTGGGCTCTGTTTACCTGATTGTGAAGAAAAGCTTTTCTATGTTGCCACCACTCTGGAGCCTCATGTGACCTCCCATGCCATTCTGAAGCATGGTGCTCTGAAACTTTCTCATCTGAGAAAATTCTTTCACTTTTGCAGTTTTGGGGCTGCAAAGGGAGGAGACCTGGTGCTTCCTGGGATGCCCGGTGGCCATCTTTCTTATCTCTCTGTTTCTTTTCAGCAATCAAAGTCTTAGCTCTCTCTTTACAATCCACAGCTTTACTGAAGTATTCCTTCTGGCCAAACTCAGTGTTTTAAATTATCCTGCTGGGCTCTTTGCTCTTGATTTGCAACATAGATCTGGCTAAAAGCCCCCAACAGTAGCCATGCCACAGCCTCAACATTTGACTGCCTTGAAATTTCCTTTGCCAGATTAATTAGTCCATTACCCTTCATCTCAGTCTCAGGCAAAGTCTCTGGGCATGAGCAAAATGCAGACAAACTTACTGCCAAGCCATAACACACATCATAGGGAGTCCAACAACCAGTGCAGTTCTTCCCAGCAGAAACCTCCCAAGCCTGGTCTTTACCATCAGGCTTTCTACCAGCCTTCTGGTCTCTTGAGCTCTGACCAGAATCCCCTCTACAGAACAGCCTAAGCTTCTCTAGCTCTATACATCCAGGCAACATGTCCAAACCTTTCCAAACTCTGCCCACAAACCATATCCAAAGCCTCTCAAAAAATATGGTCAGGTATAGTCACAGCAATGACCCCACTCCTCTGTACCAAATTCTGTCTTACTTTTTACTCATCGCTGAAACAAAATACCTGATGCTCAAAGTTGGGAACGGAAAGGTTTATTTCTTACAGTTTTTGGAGGTTTCAGTCTATACTCAGTTGGCTCCAAAGCAGGGTGGCATGGCAGGGTCACAGTTCATGGAGGCTGCAAACAGCAAGGTGGAAACTGGCAAGAGAGAAAGACACCCCTTCTTCCTTTTTACACCTCCAGGTGATGACCCACCCTAGGGTGGGTCTTCTTCCACACCGTTGGGTGTAGAGTTGCTAAACCCATTTAATTAAACTTCTAAATGTCTCGAGTTGACACAATCAATCAACCACTACAGGCTCCAAAGTTGGATGAATGTACAGGTAGTTTATTTTAGCAGTGGTAACAGGAAGTAGGAGTGAAAGATTAGAAAGCGTAAAACAGAGAAGAAAACAGAGCAATGTGTAGGAATGTGTTATTGCATTCATCCGCTAAGACTTTAGATGCCAAATAAAATCTGGTTCTTGACCAGTGAATCCAATACTCTAGGGATAGTGATGTAAAAAGACAAAATCCAGAACGCTAAGCTTAATAAGACTGAAAGAAAGAAATCATAAAGAAACTTCTACCCAAGTTGAATCTTAAAAACTACAAAGTATATAATCAAAATAATGATCAGTGAAGACTGCCTACAAATACAATGAAAAGAATTTATTGCTGATGAACTGTATTAAAGCCATCTTCTTAAAATAATTGTCAATGCATAAAATCCTCTAAGAAATAGAGGAAGATTTATTTGTAGAAATAACAAGGAATTATAAAATAAAAACAAGCAGCTATGAATCAAGAAAAGATGGGGAAGTCTTTTAAAAATAAGCTTTTCATTTCAGAAGAGATTTATGTTCATAAAATTATTGTAAAGAAATACAGAGTTCTCATATTCCCTGCCATGGTTTGAGGGTAAATCAATTGTTTAATTATTTATCCCAAGGGAATTTTCTGAGCCAGAAGTTGGTTGATTGAAGGATTGGTCCACAGGGTGGTGCTGTATAATTTTGAGGAGGTCTTTAGGCTGTTAAAGAGGTGGCCTTCAAAATGACTGAGGGATGCATTTTTCATTCTCTCATAGCTCCTTTGAGAAATAACCGTTTGCTCCTATGTTAGCTCCTGGAGGCCAAACCAATGGGCCCCCTGACCTTGGACTTTGAATCCTCAATATCATGAGCTGAATAAATCTTTTCTCCTCATAAAGCTAGTTACTTCAAGTATTTTTTTTTTTTTTGTAGTCATCCAAAGCTAAGTAATACAGAGAAACTAATGTCAAAGAGTATGGTCATTACTATAACTGTACCTGAAGATGTGAAGGAGCCTTTGGAATTGGTTAATGGAACAAATTTGGGATAGTTTGGAGGAACAGCTTAGGAAAAGCCCTAGAATGCTATAAGCAGGGTATCTTGGGTGAGTCTAATGGGCCCTAAATCAGAATGCTGATTAACATGTGGACCGTCAAGACCAGGCCGATGAAGTCTCAGATGAAAAAGATTTGCTGAGAATTGGATGAAGAGAATCAGGATGAAAACCTTTGAGGCCTCGAGGAAGGTTGAAAGAATGATGACCTAGCTAGCTTATTTGGCAGAGAATATTTCAAAACATCAGTGCATTCAGGTTGTGACATGGGTATTACTGTTTGGTTTTAGTTAATTTTGCAGTCACAATCAGGAGCAGAAATGAATATAGTGGGAAGATTTGAAAAAAATTTCAGGTTGGTCCAGAATGGAGTGAAAAGGCTTGCAAGAATGCAATCAAGGAGAATGTGATTGTTAAACAGATAAATGTGGGTCAAGAGAAGCCAAATGCAATAGGATGATAGGATTGTTGCCTTGAAAATGTCTCATAACCCCACACCCATCCTAGTTCCATCTGAAGTACAAATTTATTTCAAAGAGCTTCTAGGGCAGAATTATTTCAGGAAAGAGTTGCAGGTCCCTTACACACCCAGGATTATCTCCAGGTTCATTCTCCTAAGCTCAGCCGGTGAAGCACTCCATAGCCACAGCAATGGTTCCAGCAAGCCCAAGTGTAGCTCATGACAGCTGCAGACCTTGGCATTATTCATGCAATGTTGGTTTTGCAGGTGTGCAGAACGCAAGGTATAGGGAGTTATGCTGCTTACATAGAGACTTCGCAGTAAATCCTAGGGATCAGGCAGTGTGCTACAGGGTTAGAGACCCTGCCGGAAGTTTCCAGTGGGAGAGAAGTTTCCAGCAATGGAGGTGATCCCACAATAGTAGATGTGCCAACAACATGCCATGCTCACCAGGAAAGGCTGCAATCATTTGTGAAAAATTGACCCAAGAGAGTAACCTTGTGGGCTGAGACCAGCAAAGCCATCAGGCAGGTATTTCCTAAAACCCTGCCATAGTGTGCCTTCCTTGCTGGACATGGGGCTTTAGAATAAAATGTTTGCCTCTCTGGGTTCTGGTCTTGCTTTGGGCTGATTGTTCCTTTCTATTTCTCTGTCCTTTTGAAATAAGAATGTCTTCCCTAGACCTGTCTCAGCATTATATTTAGAAGTAGGTAACTTTTGTTGTTGTTCTTTGTTTTGTTTTTCATATGGGGCTCACAGCCAAGAGATTGCCTTGAGTCTCATAGGACATTTTGGGCTTGGCCTTTCTGGCTAGAAAGTTAAAATTTTGGAGGATGGAATGAATAAATTTTACCTTGAGATGGACATGAATCCTTGAGAGTTAAGGGTTGAACACTATGGTTAAGGTGCAGTTTATTTCATTATGTACCCCAACAGATAATTGTAAATGCTTGGTCTATTGGGTGGTGCTTTTGGGAGTCGTGGAATCTTTGGAAGGTGGAGTCTCCTGGGCAGTCTTCAGATTACTAGGGGAAGGGTCTCAAAAGAGATTGTAGATAATGCTTTGCTCTTTGCTTCAGTTTGAGATGCAGCTGTTCCACTCATCCTCCACCACAATATGCCACCTTGATTCACTGCCTTTACCTCCAAATTATGAGCTACATAAAGCTTTCTCATTGCAAAGTTACTTGTTTCAGGTATTTTATTTTAGTAACAATGGTAATTAACATATACCCTAGACAGTTTCTTTACTATTAGATGTTACATTCCTTTATTACAGTTGCTGAGCCAATATCAATACATTTTTAACTACAGACCATTCTTATTCAGATTTCCTAAGTTTCCCCCTAGTATTTCCCCCTAATGTTCTGTTCCAGTTCACCAGTTTACCACAGGATATTTATCTGTCCTGTCTCCTTTGACTCTCTATGCTTGTGATTGTTTCTTGGGCTTTTTGCCTATGAAAGTTTTCTTTCTTTCTTTTTTTTTTATCAGGGTTGAACTCACAACCTTGCGCTTGCCAGGCAGGTGCTTATGCCCTAGAGCTAAATCTCCGGTGTCTATGACAATTTTACTGGGGATAGAAATCACAACCTCATGCTTGCCAGGCTAGGGCTTATACCACTGAGCTAAATCCCTGACACTGGTCAAATATTATGTAGACTGTCCCTAAATTAGGTTGTATTTCCTTGTGATTAGAAGAATATAACAAATTTTGAGGAGGAAAACCATAAGATAAATGCCATACTAAGAATAATTATTAACAACACGGTTACAGAATTTTATGTTTTAATGATCCAGAATAAACTATCAGAGATAAAAAGTAGAAAAAGAGAAAATTGCAAATTCTCCATAGAAGGAATGAATAGAGGTGCAAAGATATAGTGAATTAGGAGGCTGAATAACATAAAATGCAGTGTGAGGAAATCCATAAATGGAAAAAAACAAAATAATAAGCATAGTCAATAATTTCCCAAAGTGTTAATAGAACTTTTACTAACAAGAACTAAAGAAAAATGCAGAAAGACAATATTTTCAAAAATATTAGTGAAGTCATGACTTGAGAACAGATATAACATTTGATTAAAAAATATAAACTAATGTTAATAATTTGTACTGATATTCCTATTGAAAATAACCAGATATATTGTATAAAATATTTTACTTGAAAGCTTTCTGGAGCTAAGAAGTTGTGAGGAATGATTAAGCCAATATACAGAAATCCAAATAACTAGGCTGGCATTTGAGGTCTCATTTCCTCTGCAGTTTTCTGCTGACTTTACTAAGAGAAACTAAGCAGAATGTTTAATGGTTGTGTGAAGAGAAAGACACACATAGTCTCAGGCATGCAAATGAGTGAAATCCTTAGAAACCAGTCTTGTGTGAGTCAGAATTATACAGGTCTTATAAGTGATGCAGGTAATTTAATTGGAATCAAGATAGTCCCAGAATGTTGCTGTCCTGGCTGCTTGCTAAAATACTATAAACATACATGTTCTTTGGAAGAAAAGAAAATTACTATAGGTCTCATGCTATTTGTAAAATTTTTTGTGTACAGTATCAAAGTCCTTTCATGATGCTATAACGCATTACTATAGACTGACTTCTCCTTATAAAGAATGGAAGTTTATTTCTTGTAGTTCTGGAGGCTTAAAAGTAAAAATCTGGTCAGGGCCAATTTCTGTTTCAGAGATGGTGACTTCTGGCTATACCTTCACAAGGTGCAAGGAGCAAGCTGGCTCTCCTAGGACTTTTAAAAAATAAGGGCACTAATCCCATTCTCAAGGGTGGACCCCTCATGCTTTAGGTATCTCCCAAAAGGCCTTCAAGAGGATTAAATTTTCAACAAATATGTTTTGGAGAGAACACAAACATTCAGTCTATGGCAATAAATAGCATGCAATTAAGAAATAATTAGACACATGAACAGAAAGTAAAGCATGGAAGAAAACCTGAAATAACAAGAGAAACAACAATGACAAAAAAAATGAGGATTCTCAGGGGATTCAGATAAAATAGTTATTATCCAGATTTTCAAATAAATTAACATGCTTAAGAAAAATAGAAGAGTAAGAATTCTAGTGGAGAGCTAAAATTTATAAAAATAAATAAATACTATGAATGAACGAGTTAAAATTAGTTAAGATATAAATTATTTGAATACTGTTCACAAAGTTTATCTGACATATTTAAAATATTTACTCAAGAACTATAAAGGACACATTTTTTTCCCAAATAAACATAAAATAATTATATACTTTTGCTACAGGCAGCTGAGCTAGTTAGAAATATTATAGGCAGTCAGACAGGGATAGGCCCTCAAGGAACTCACACAGAAGAACAAATGTCTTGTGACCTTGGAGGAGACACACACCTCTTGATGTGGGCCAGATCTCAAAAGACAAAACAAATGCAAGCACATCCTCAGCACAAATATTAGGGATTAAGTATGGATCACCTTGAGACACCAGGAGCCACCATCCTACTCCCTACAGGAAGAGTCACTGCTCCATAAGAATGCTGGCTTGCTATGTGACTCACTTTCCTATTTGTCCCTAATTTGGTCAATTCTACCTGAACAATTAATCTGATTGGTTGATCCTAGTTCTGTCCCTTCTCATGCTCATTTGTCTTGTGAGTTCCCAGTTTTCCCCATTTTAGACTCACCTCATCTCATGGTTTCACTCTCTTAAAGTCCTCAGAAATGACAGTCTTTGGCAACCCGCTCAGGATCTTTCTGTCTCTCTCTCTGACAGAAGTTTTCTTCCTCTCAATAAATATATTCTGCTCTCAATAAATATATTCAATAAATATATTCTGCTCTTAACCTCCATTGTTCCTAATATTCATTCTTCAATTTTAGAGAACATGAACTTGTACCAGACATATAGTAGGTCGGGAATTTCATTCCTCTATATCACTTTGATCATTTGCTAAGCCATAAAACAAGTCTCAAAAAGTCTTAAAGGAAGAAAAAAAACCATACAAAATGTGTTCTCTGACCCCACTACAGTTAAACTAGAACTCAATAATAGAAAGTTAATAATTAGGTTTTGTATAAATGATTAATTTAATCTTTAACTAATAAAGAAGAAACAGTGGGAATTAGAGATGGTTCATTTAAATAATAATAAATATAATGAATATCAAAACTAAAATAAATTATATTAAAGACACACTTAGAGGGAAATTTATATCTTTAAATTCACAGAGTAGGAAAAAATCAATAAGCTAAGGACTTCTTCAAAGTGGAGCAAAAATGTAAAGTCAATTTTGAAAATATAAGAAGGAAAAAAGTAAAGAACAGAAGTTTGTTAGAAAAGAACAGGAAAATTATACAGGCTTATCAAAGAAACAGTTGAATCTCTGAAAAAATTTAATGAAGTTAATAAATTTTATAATAGACCAATTAAGAAAAAAAGTCTGTTTGTGTTGCCAAAACAAAATGCCACAGGTTAGGGATCTTAAAGAATAGAAATTTATTCTCTCACAGTTTTGGTGGTTGGAAGTCCAAAGCCAAGATGCCAGGTGGATTGCTTCCCAGTGAGGACTGTCCTGGGCTTATAGGTCGTGGTTTTTGCTGTGTCCTCACACAGCCTTTCTTTTGCATACTTGGGTGGAGAAAGACAAGGAGGAAGAGAGACACACAGGGAGAGAGACAGAGACACAAGGCATGCATGACATCTGTTCACCTTATACTACTACTAGTCCTCTTGGTCTACGGGTGCCATTTTAACAACTGCATTAACCTTAATTACTTTTTAAGGCCCTACTGCCAATTATACTCACCTTGAAGAGTAGGCCTTCCTCATAAGAATTTGGGAGTATAGAGGACCACATGTTTTATTTCTCAACAAAAGGAAAGCAGAAAAGAAAAAGTCATCACACACACACACACACACACACACACACACATACACACACGAGCTTAAAAGTTTAGATCTTGGGCCAGGGGTTTAGCTCAGTGGCCTAAGTATCTCCTTTCAACAGGAAGTCATGAGTTTGATCCCCAGTACAAAAAAAAAAAATTCAGATCCACAGTCTTAAAGATTGATAAAAGATATTTAAACAAATTCACTCTAATGAATTTGAAAATTTGATGAAGCAAGTGGACTCCTAAAATTATGACTAAGAAGTGACATAAAAGTTAGGCAATGGATTGTTGTGGTGCTACTGAAGTAGTAGACTGGTAATTGTTTTCCACAAAAATCAGATGTGAAGTTTTAGAAAGAGAAGACTTAAAGAAAAAATTGGAGCAATTTACCTTTTCTTTAAGAAAATAGATCTTTTAAAGCGAGTATAAAATTTAGCAAAATAATTTGAACACAAATAAGTTAGAAAAGTAAGTCATTTATTACATAAAAATGGTGATATATTGCTTCTATTTGGGGCTAATTCCAAGAATGTAAAATTGGCTTAAAATTCTAAAGTCAATCAATTCTATGTGTTATGTTAACAGAAAATTGGAGAAAAATGACATGATCACTTCAAGAGAGACAGCAAAATAATGTGATAAATTCAATGTTAATTTAATAAAAATTAGTGCAGTGCATGAGAAATAGGAAGAGTTATTACTTTCACATGATGAAGACCACTGCTTGAGGCAACTTCTGTTGCTGTGGAAAAATCCCCAAGAAAATCAATGCAAATGAATAAAGATTTAGTTTGCTCACAGTTTCAGAGATTGATTTTGACCATTGGTCATTTGGCTTTATTGTTTGGGTGCTACACATGAGGCAGAATTCCATAGCAGGGAGTGACTTCACATCACAGCTTGTGGTGGTCAGAAAACAGGGAGTGGAAGGGTAGGGTCTCAGTGTCACCCCTTAGATAACCTAATTTCCTTTAACTAGCCCTCACCTCTGAAACGTCTATCACATCACGATTTTGTACCACAAAGAATTGTTTCTGTTTATCTCTTTTTCTCTCCATCCACATGCTGAGAATTGAACCCAGGGCCTCATATATGCATATCACAGTCAGAAAAAAAAGACTATTGGGATCTAGGGTTCAACAAAGAGTTCTTAAGCTGGACACAAATGGCATGATCCCTAAAAAGAATAATTGACAAATTTGATTTCCTTAAAACTAAATAGGCTGGTGTAACCACTGTAGAAATCAGTGTGGAGATTTGTGAAAAACAAGGATTAGAGGTCCCACTTGACCCAGCAATTCCCCTCCTGGATATCTTCCTGGAAGAATTAAAAGCATCATGCCACAGTGACACATGCACAACCATGTTTATAGTGGCACAATTTGTAATAGCTAAATCTTGGAAACACCACAAATGCCCATCAACTGATGAATGGATAAAAAATGTGTGGGTTTTTTTTAATATAATGGAGTATTACTCAGCCATAAAGAAAGGTAAAATTGAGATATTTATAGTTCATAAATGATGAATGGATGGACTTTGAGACCATAATCATAAGTGAAATAAATTGGACACACATGTAAAAATATTGCATTATGTCTCTGGTATGAGAAACCAAAAATGTAAATAAGAACTAAAATATACAATAGATATTGTAAAATAAGAAGACATTGTTCAAAAGGAAAAGGGAACTTTGAAGGAGGAAGGGAAAAGGATGGAAGGGAAAGAAAAAATGAGAAAAGAAGGATAAAATAAACATAGATTTGCAAACAGGGAGAGGATGGGAGTTTGAAAGGAGGAGAAAGGATCTTCTTGCTCATTTCCATTCATACAATTCATAAAGTCCTTGGAATTTACCAAAAAAAATAAACATTTCTCAAAAAATGAACAAAAAAGATTACCACATAGGGATGATTAAGGAATTAAATGTGAATAGTCCAAAAGTATCAGTCAATCAATTACTTAATCATAATGGCCATTACAAGTGTGAGTTTTCTTCTAAACATCCTATGTATTTCATCTAATTTCATCTTTCCAGCAATCCCAGAATGTAGATGCATTCATTAAATTTATATTAAATAATGAATGCTATTAAATTGTACTACTACAACTACTACTACTACTACTACTGCCACTACTATTGATACTGTTTTATCACAAAACCACAACTTGACCCAGGAAATCAGTTTTCCCAAATGGGTTTTTCTTGGCTTTATACCATGAGTGTAAACCATAATTTGTGACTATATTATTATGACCATGCATTAAATATTTGCACGCTTTGGTAAAGGTCAGGAATTATAGCTTTCCACATTGAAATTTGGGTGTCATAAGTAGGTAGAAAGAATGTACCTGACTACCTCAGCAAAAGAACACTTTTTCTGTCTATCTCAGGAAAACACTTTTCAGTTTTTGGCTACCTGTTCATTTACTTATTTGCAGAACATGGAAGCAGGAAAGGAGCTGAAATTGGAGGCCCAAGATAGCTAGCTGCTGATCCTAGGTATGAAACAGCTGTCCATTTTGATGGCTGTACAAACGGAAGCCACAGAATGCTGATGACAATCAACAGAATGATACATAATGTTAGGAAAAGAAAATTTTTCAATTATTAAGTGAATGCATCACAAGCACCTCTACTGTGTTTTGCTTCTCCAATTCAGTACTGTAGATTTTTATTCATTTTCTAAATAATATCTTTGTTTTTGACCTGATATGAATCCAAGTATTTCTTAATATCTACAAAGAAAATGTTAATAAAGCTGACTGTATATAATCAGCAATTATATATGCATCTCCAAGAATAAATATCTATCTATAAACAACATCAACAACAACCTCAAAAATCCTTTTCTCTGAAAAAGACCCCATGTTAAGGGGATAAAAATACAAGTTAAGAGTGAGTGAAAAATATTTGCAACAATACATCTTCCAAAGGACCAGTATGTACAATATATCAACAACTTTCAAAACCCAGTAGTAAAACAAAAATCCAACCAGAAAGTGGACAAAACCCACGGAGGAACTTTCACCAAAGAAGATGAACTGGTAGCACACAAGAACATGTTTGTAACATTCACATCACTGACCATCAGGGAAATGGTAATTGTCATGGTTTATGTTGATGGCCCCCAGGCCTCATGTATTTGCATTGTGCATTTGTGATTGGTTCATTGTCTAGTGCTTGGATTGGTGGTGTCAGTGCTACACCCTCCTAGGGGTGGAGCCAGGATGTGATGTAATGGCAAGAAGAAGGTGTGTCTCTCTCTCTTGCCGGTTTCCACCGTGCTGTTTGCAGCCACCATGAACTGTGGCCCCGCTAGGCCACTCTGCCTTGGAGCCAACTAAGTATGGACTGAAACCTCCAAAAATTGTAAGAAATAAACCTTTCCTTTCCCAATTTTGAGCATCAGGTATTTTGTCTCAGTGACTAGTGAAAAGTAACTAAGACAGAATTTGGTACCGAGGAGTGGGGTCATTGCTGTGACTATACCTGACCATGTTTTTCCATAGGCTTTGGAAATGGCTTGTGGGCAGAGTTTGGAAAGGTATGAACATGTCGCCTGGATGCACAGAGCTGGAGCAACTTAGGTTGTTCTGTAGAGGAGATTCTGGTCAGAGCTCAAGAGACCAGAAGGCTGATAGAAAGCCTGATAGTCAAGACCAGGCTTGCGAGGTTTCTGCTGGGAAGGAGGACTGCACTGGTTGTTGGACTCCCTATGATGTGTGTTATGGCTTGGCAGAAAGTTTGTCTGCATTTTGCTCATGCCCAGAGACTTTGCCTGAGGCTGAGATGAAGGGTAATGGTCTGATTAATCTGGCACAGGAAATTTCAAGGCAGTCAAATGTTGAGGCTGTGGCATGGCTACCGTTGGGGGCTTTTAGCCAGATCTATGTTGCAAATCAAGAGCAAAGAGCCCAGCACGATAATTTAACACACTGTGAGTTTGGCCAGAAGGAAAACTCCAGTAAAGCTGTGGATTGCAAAGATAGAACTGAGACTTTCATTGCTGAAAAGAAACAGAGAGATAAGAAATATGGCCACCAGGCCCCAGGAAGCAGCGGGTCTCCACCCTTTGCAGCCCCAAAACTGCAAAAGTGAAAGAATTTTCTCAGATGAGAAAGCTTCAGAGCACCATGCTCCAGAATGGCATGGGAGGCCACATGAGGCTCCAGAATGGCGGCAACATAGAAAAGCTTTTCTTCACATTCAGGTAAACAGAGCCCAGCAATCCAGGCACTGGACCCCTATAGCCAAGAGAGAGAAAAGCCTGGCTACTGTTCCAGCTGACCTTGGCAGCATCCACATGGTGCTGATTTTAGGATCAAGGAAAATGCACAAATTCTGAGGGTAAGCAGGCTTCCACCTCTATTGCAAAGGGCCTGGGAGGCCAAGCAGTGTGCCCCTGAGAGGGCAATATGTAAAGATGTAAGGGTAAAGCCAAAGGTGCAACAGAGACCACAGAAGTTTGAAAAAGCCAAGAATGTGGATCATCCAAGGAAAGCTGCAAAAACTGAGCAGAGAAGGTTTAAGAGAGAAGCTGCAGGAGCTGAAATCCCTGAAAGTGCCATGGGGATAGAATGGCCCAAGCCTTTTGGAGCTTGCAACCAGATTGCTTCAAATGCTGAGCATGGAACTCTAGGACTTAATGTTCCCCCTGCTGGATGTTGGACTTGCTTTGTTTCCAATGCTTTGTATTCCCCAATTTGTAACTTTTGGAATGGTAATGTTTATTTTGTGCCTTTGCATTTCAGAAATGTTTAACTTGTTTCACTTGTACAGGGGGTTGCCATAGATGTTGGAGGAGACTAGGGACTTAGACTTCTCAGCAACGCCAAAAATGTTAGGAGTTTGGCAACTTTTGGAGATAGACTAAATGTCTTTTGTATAAAGGTTGTACATGAGTCTTTGGGGGCCAGGGGTGGAATGTCATGGTTTATGTTGATGGCCCCCAGACCTCATGTATTTGCATTGTGCATTTGTGATTGGTTCATTGTCTAGTGCTTGGATTGGTGGTTTCAGTGCTCCACAGTCTTAGAAGATGGAGCCAGGATGTGATGTAAAGGCAGGAAGAAGGTGTGTCTCTCTCTCTTGCCGGTTTCCACCTTGCTGTTTGCAGCTGCCATGAACTGTGGCCCCACCATGCCACCCTGCCTTGGAGCTAACTATGTATGGACTGAAACCTGCAAAAACTGTAAGAAATAAACCTTTCCCAAGTTTGGGTATCAGGTATTTTGTCTCAGCGGTGAGTAAAAAGTAACTAAGACAGTAATTAAACCCACAGTGCTATATTTTTACATAACTGTCAAAGTGGCTAAAATAAAAAATAATTATAATGCCAAAAGTTAGTGAAGAAATGGAGAAAGTGGATCATTCACATACTGTTGCTGCTAATGTAAAATGTTACTGCTACTCTGGAAAAGTTTGTCAATTAAGAAAACACCTAACCACACAGCTATCATACAACTCAACAACTATAATCTTGGGCATTTGACATAGAGAAAAGATGACTTACTTTCCTACAAAAATCTGTAGATATAGAGACAGATATATATATAGATAGATAGATAGATAGATGTGGCTTACGTATAATTGTCTCAAACTTTCACGTATTTAGATATACCTTCCAGTGGGAGAAGGGTTAAACACATTGTGATGACTCTATCATTTAATATTACTAAGCAATGTAAGGAAAACACTACTCATATGAGCAACTGCCTAAATAAATCTTCAGAGAACTATGCTTAGTGGAAAAATTGTTTACATATTACATGAGTCTATTATATAACTTTTTAATTTTTTGGTACCAGGGATCAAACTCAGGATCTCACACTTACCAGGCAGGCACTTATATCACTGAGCTAAATACCCATTCCTACAAATCATTTTTGAAATGACATAATTATAGATATAAAAATATATTTGTGATTTTCAGGGCATAGGAAAGTTAAAGAGGTGAAAGGAAAATGATTTTGGCTACTAAAGGAATGAAACTATTCTGTATCATGACTGCATTAATGTGAAACTATTCTAGTTGTGCAAGATGTTGCCATTGGAAATTGAGTAAAGAGTTGATGGACTCCATTTATATTATTTTTTACAACTGCTTGTGTCTTTACAATGATCTCAAAATAAAAAGTTCAGTTAACAAAAGTGTTGGAAGGGTTTCTGCCTACGTACAGTCCAGCTAATGACTTTTTCTTTTCTTGTCCAAGGGTATAATTCTACTCTTTTTTATTTGAGCTTTTGTTGCCCAAGAGAAATTGCATATAAAGCAAAACATCTTATATTGTCATCATTTCCCTATTTATAGTTGTGTGAAATCAGATGTTGTTATAGAATGCATGTGAAGGTATCAGTCAGTGTTGGAGGCACGAAATAAGTCATAACCGTTTGTTGAATTAACACATCAACCAAAGTTGTATGAAGCTACATGAAATTCTAGAAAAGGCAGAAGCAGAAAATGCAGAGCATTTCTAACCAGAAAGAATGGTTATCATCAAGCATTCCAAAACAACATATGCTAGAAATACTCTAGGAAAAATGGAGCTCTTCTACTTTGCTGGTGGGAATGAAAACTAGTACAACCATTGCAGAAATCAATATAGTGACTCTTCAAAAAAACTAAAAATAGAAATTTCATTTGTTCTAGATGTATCTCTTTGGGGTATCTTCCTGAGAGTGAAAGTCATCCGATTACAGTGGTATAAACATACCTATGGTGATAGCAGCACAACTCACAGTCACAAAATTACTGAAGTGGCTTATATGTCCATAAACAGATGGGTGGAAACAGAAATGTGATATAATAAAGGAGAAATCTGAGTCATTTGTAGGAAAATTCATGCCACTTGAGACCATAATGCTAAATGAAATAAATCAGACATGGAAGATTAAATATCACATGGTTTCTTTCATATAAGAAACTCCAAATATAAATAATTTAAAGAGGAAAATAAAAGATGGCTGATGAGAAGCAGGGAGGCAGACTTTGTGGAGATGGGAAGAGGATCGAGGCATGGGGAAAGGCAAGGGTGGGGAGAGGAAGGGAAGCAATGATGATTATTAATGTGTGATACATACATGTACCAATTCCCCAAAGACAAATGCAATTACTGTGCATCACACACATATACCAATAAAGCTAATAAAAAAGGAAAAGACAGACAGTGGTTGTTTGAAGTCAGAGGTAAGCCAACGGGGACCTACCGAGTGAGGGAACTCTTCCATGTTTTGATTGTAGTGCTGGTTACGATTAAGTACAATTTCTTAAATATATTGAACTGTACATTTACAACAAAGAAGCTTACTAATACTTTAATTCATTAAATAAAACCATATGTTAGTGTTTACAGGGTAAAAAATACATTAATAGAATAAACTATATAATAGCATGAGGAGGAAAAATATAGGAAACAGCAACCAAATGCAGGAAGATGGCTCTGGTTGCTTGCATTCTTGGGGTGCATGGAAGCCAGATGTGAGAGATTCCAGCACACCAAGGATATGATCTTATCTGCAGAGGAAGGAAGGCCGTGTTTCTCACGTCAGTGTGCCCTGAGTGGCCTTTTCTCTAGTAGAGGTCAGGTTAAAATATTGATGCTATCATGATTAACACTTACCAATTCTTTACTTTTAAAGTAATTACTGAATGGGAAGTAGCATTTAGATGATAGGCTATGTACGTAAGTGTTTATTTCTTTATGCTGAAATTGAGAAAAGTCATACAGGACCAAAAGGAGTTGGTGTGTGGGGGTGTGTTGTGCATGAGATTGTTCAAGCTTACCAATTTTAAAGCAGTAGTTAATCCCACTGTTTATATCTGATATTGTGCAGCATTAAAAATAATGAAAAGCCTGAATGAAATACTTTATTATGAAACTCACGATCATAGTTAATTCTCTGTGGCAGACACCTAGGAATGAGCCAGGCCTGGTAGTGCGTGTTGGTATGAAAGAGTGGAGACCTGTTCCATACGCAGGACAGAGGTGAACACACTATTTCTTTAAAAGATCACACAGTATTTTAGATGTTAAAGGACATATAGTCTCTGCTGTCACTACTCAATTCTGCTGTTGTAAATGGAAGCGATTATAGACAATGTATAGACGTCTAGCAAACTGTTTACAAAATCAGGCAGTGGGCTGGACTTGGGTCATGGGCTGCAGTTTGCAGTTTTATACCTTAAGGGGTAAGGAGAATTGAAAGTCTAAATACCAAGTCTGATGCTTGTACTACCCTTGTGAAAGCAGTGAGTGAGTTTCTAATGTGTCTGGATTTACATTTGACTGACAGTGAAGCTGCCTGGATAGAGAAAATAGCAAGGAGTCCCTGTGGGTACTGGTGCTACGTGGATGTTTACCTGTGACTAAGAGAACGGTCCCGAAGCCTACTCACCAAGCGTTCACAGCAGTTTCCTTGAGGGGATAATTACCGGGTCCGCTCAGTTGCACAAATACACACAATGCTTTCATCTTATGAAATACCTGCAATAGTCAAAGTGACTGAGTTGCAAAGTAGAATGATGGTTGCGAGAGCAGGGGGAGTTGGTAAGCAGGTAGCAAAGAAGTACTTTAACTGTTCTAGATATTTAATCCCTCTCAGAGTATTTGGCAAGAAATGTACATTACTTCTATACATTAAAAATAACAGTGACAAAAATTGTCTTCGCAAGACATCTCGTGTGGATTTCTTGTCACTTAGAATAGTTCAAGCTCTCCGATAAGGACTCTGAGGAGATTTATAGAGATCCTAAATTATTTTAGGCTGTGATTAAATCTCACTGCACATGATGCATAAAAAGAGAACTCTGGACGAATAAGGATCACGAAATGAGTGGCAAGAATAAAGGTTCTAGAAGACAGCGTGGAAGAGAATTTACTCAACCTTAGGGTAAGGACAAGGTTGAAAATATTACATCTGACTACACTGACATTAAGAATATCATTAAAGAGAATGAAAATGCAAACTAGAAGTTATTTACATTCAGTATGTATGACTGACAAAAGCCTTATGTTAAGAATTGAACTTCTGCAAATCAGTAAGAAAGAATGACAGAAAAACAGGTGAAGAACTTGAAACATCACTTTTTGTAAAAGAGGAAATCCAAATGCCAATAAACACATGGATAAGCGCTCAACCACATTAGTGATCCAGGAAATGAATACTTCTGTAAGACTAGCAAGAAATATATACCGGCCATCCCTAGCATAAAATAGGATGTGGACTCTCGGAGCTTACAGAAATTGCTAGTAAGAGTGTAGTGTTTCAGATTGGATTACTCAGCAAGTGGACGGTACTCTATGACCCAACCCACTGGCTCCTGGGTAATACACCCTGGAAAGTAGTGCATATGAATTCTAGAAAATGTAAGAATATTATTAACAGCAACATCATTCAAAACAGTCAGAAGCAGGATATAATCTAGTGCCTGCCAACGACAGTCATATAGTCATACAATAAATACCTATCAATGAAAATGAGCTGTAGCCACAAACACAATGTATCTCAAACCAACTAATGTTGAGCAAAAGCAGACACACAAGGAAATGTAGTTTTGATGTATTTATTAAAAGCTTAAAACTATATTGCTTTGGAATTCAAAATATAGAAGCCAAGAAAGTGTGGCTTGAGCAGATGGAGAGAATGGTTAGGCACGAGAACACACCGAAAGGCTTTTGGATACTGTTTGTTTAGAATTGTAGTAAGACGCCTAAAATTTACCAATTCAACCATTTTAGGTGTGCAGCTCTGTGAGTGCTGTGGATGCACCTACTATGCTCACATTGCCGTGCACCCCCAGTTTTCACATCCTCAAACTGAACCAATCACTCACTCATTCCGCTCCCATCACCCTACTTTGTGAGTTTGTGAATTTGACTCTTCCGGGTATTCACGAGATGAAATCACTGCCTGTACTTGTGCAACTGGGTTTTACTGAGCAGAATGTTCACCCATGATGTAGCAGGTATGAGAATTTCCATTAAAGCTACAAAATCTTGTATGCGTATACCTCATTTTTAAAATTCACTCACCCGTTGACAGGCATTTAGTTTGCTTCCACCTTTTGGCTACTGCAAATGCTGCTGCTATAAATATAAACATTAGCATGTAAAAGTCTGCTTGAATCCCTACTTTCAACAATTTTCTATTTCTTGACTGACAAGAGTATTTGTATTTCTTGTAATGTGAACTGATGATTGAATTTGTTTTATACACACGTTATGTTACATAAAAAGACTTTAAAAAGCCCTGTAGATCCAGAATTCAGTTAGCATGGAAATTCTCTAATTTTTCCTATAATCTTCTCTTCCATCCTAGTTTTGAAGCAAGTTCTATTTGCCA
>PVJX010000725.1:140000-217041 GCA_004027295.1 Dolichotis patagonum
CTGCAATGCAGTGTGTCTCTAACGTTTTCAATCCCGTATTAATAGGTGGCATTTACACATAACACCTATATAGCAGCAAAGCTAATACAGCTTGTGATTAAAAATGTTTAAAAATAGCTAATAAATCAGATTATCTTGAGGTATTATTTCTTGCAAGTCAAAATGGAGAGCAAAAAAATCAACCCTAATTTTTAGTTTATGTATACACTGAAAATAGCAACAATAAAAATAAGCATTTGTAGCAGACATATTCCATCTTCACTATTATTTTGCTACCTTTGGTAAAGTACTGGGGCAGATCTTGAAGTTAAAAACCCATGTTTAGAAATAAGTGCACGCTTCACCCACTATATAGCAGCAGACTGTGTTGCCCCTACGCAAAACATTCTCGTATCTAATTTTAACTTTACATATAAAAATAACTTGGAGAAAATACAAAAAAACATTTTATTTTAACATGAAAATATCACAAAAATTAGTAAGCCTGAGATGTGGGGTTTTGGTGAAAAACAAGAGAGAGGCTTGTAGTGTTTTGGCTGCTGATAAAGATGCATGTATTGATAGCTGGGTGAAAAGCAGAAGAATGCACTTATTTCTTCCGCATGTCGGTATCTTCAGACGCAGTAAGCCACATGCACCCTTTCTCTCCATGTTAACCAGAGGCCACTTTGCTGCTCCTAGTTCCAGCGGAAGTGGATCTGACGCGGGCGATCAGCACCTTCCTTCACCAATGGCTTATGGAACTCGCGTCCCGCACGAGAGTGGATGTTTGCCCAACAAAACTCACAGTAATACTGCAGGCAAGTGACATTGGCACAGAAGAAGGGGGCAAATTTCCCACCACAGCGTGCACCCTGGCATTCATCACACATCTGGTCATCCAGCACATATGGCTTTACCTCCACCTGGAAGAGAGAGAAGGGAAAGGTCTCGGTAGTGTGCGCTTCAGAGCAGCAACTCGGTCACGATGTAAAACGACTGTGCGGAGTTTAGCGGAGAGGACTCCCACTGAAACTGACAGGCAGGAAGCTTTCCTGGGCTTTCCCTGTGCCATACAGGAAGCTAAAAAATCACTATTTTTGTGTTAGGTAGTTTTACATACAACATGTCCTGCTCGTAACTGGCTGTGCAATTAAATACTGAGCACTTAATTCACTTACTTTATTTTCATATCTTTTCTTCAGATGACTGCAACTGTAATTTACTCTATTTTTTAAAAACCAGAAAATAACTTTTAAAGGCTATAAAAATCTCCTCTACAAGACACTCCACCTTCACCTTTCTTGAAAACACCTCTCTACCACCGGCATGTTGGCATTTTCAGAGGCGCAGTGACCGAGAGTGGAAACTGGTAGGACTTTCCGACAGTCACAGCCAGCAAATCACTTTTATTCCTTTCTGCCCTGGTTCGAATTCCACCCGGGAAATGGTGGAAGTACAGTGGCCACTGAACACGGTGGAGCTCCTGGCCTGCAGGTGAGAGCCCTGGATTGCTGGTAAGTGACTGGCACAAACCAGAGCCCTGGCGAATCTCCTTCAGGGCCTGCCTAGACGTCTGTGGATTTACACGGTATAAAGTGAAAGTCCCACTGTGCAGGCAACTCTGAAGGGTAAAAACCTCTCAACCTCCATTTCCATATCTGTATTGAGAATAATAGCTTCTGTCTCAGAGTTGAGGATTCAATTACACATGAAAAACACACTCAAGCGCCTGGCTAAACACTCCGTGAATTAGTGTTAGCGACTGTTAGCTGCATTAGCGTTGTTTTCTTACTGTAATAACCTTATGAATGGACGCTTACATGGCCTGCCTGGCTGATGTATACCGGGGAATCAAGGATCTTAGCCTTTCCCTTAGGAGAGGATAGAAGACCGAGCGTTTTGGAGATAAAGTACCATTGGCCTGTGGTACAAAAACAACTTCCATTATGAGCTATGCTACTAAAACACTTGTGCCCAGAAAATGAATATATGAGGAAATTTGTAAGAACAACAGTAATAAACTGAAAACAAGTTGATGAAAAGGATAACTGTAAGGTTAACAATTGGTCGGAAGGTAACGGAACACTTGTATTTCACAGATCAGGGCTACTATAAGTGTGCTATATGTATCACATCCATGAGTATACTGGATATTTGGCTTTTCTGAATTCCATGTTTGTGCCTCTTGTATATCTTTCTGCTTCAGTTTTCTATTTTTTAAAAATAAAACTGATTAGTAAATTCTCCTAGCCAGTTAAAGGATTGTTAACTTTTCTATTGGTCTTTGATTTTTTTTTAAATTTTTTTTTGAGACAAAGTCTTACTATGCAGTTCAGACTGGCCTCGAACCCACTTTGTAGACCATGCTGGCCTTGAACTCCCTGTTGTCCTTCTGCCTCAGCCTCCCGAGTGAGTGCTGAGATTACAGACATGCACCACTGTGCCTGGCATGGTCGTTGATTTTTAAAGCAATTTTCAGTCTAAACTTAAAAACTTTTATGCTCAATCTTTATCTCTCAACTTTCTCTTTTATGAATTCTGCCTTAGCTTTGCTAGGCTGTTACTTTTGATTATCATCATTTTAACTATAATCAAGGAAGAGCATTACTGTAATCAAAGAATCAAGGTGTGACATGAGCATTACTGGGTCTCATCTCACTAGATTATAGACCCCATGGGCACAGGGACACTAGCAATTAGTTCAGCATTGAGTTCTTCATATCTAGCGGAATACCTGGCACAAAGGAGGAAACTTATAAATATTTTATGAATCAATATGGCACATTTACATATGCCTCCTGGGTTTTTCTCTCATGATTACTTCTTGTTTTTTACTGTACAATTTTAAGCAAATTGAAACCAAGGTCTGCACTCCTTACTTCTACAATGCTTCATAAAATGACAAGGGCTCAGGAGTTAATATAGAACCACTGAACAACTCTTGCTCAGGCAATGGTTTCAGTTACTTGTATTTTTAAAACCCTGTAGATATTATTTTATGTAGCTAATTTAGTTAAAATCATAAACTTTAAAGAAGGAACATGAGATTTCATACTTAATAAGTATCTAACTTGAAATTAACATAATTCAATTTAGTGTCTATCAGGTTTGTGAGTCTATTAAACAGTGAGGACACATTTGTGGTGACTGTGTTACTGAGGCATCACAGAGTCAGGAAATAAGGCTCATGTTCCTAACCTGTATAATTTTCACCTTTTCCAAATAAATAGTCTACGCATGTTTGAGATATCATATATGTCAGTTACACACTTAAATTTAATCTGTTGATGTGGTTTAACAACTACATTAACATTGGAGAGAAGAATGGTATCAGTGTTAATGCTTTAATATTTCTGCACATAAAACACACTAGTGATATGTGAAATATTTAAAACTCAATTCTTTCAAATGAAATTCCAAATGTAAGTTTGCAGTACATTATCTTGGAAAACAAACTTACAGGTATTTCAATGCCTTAAGAAGGTACTATTTTAAGTTATATAATAAACAGTGTTTTAAATTTTAAATTCCTTATACTTTTTCCTAATTTATACAAAGGCAATATATCCATAAAAAAATAAACAATTTTTATCTGAGGTTGAAATTGTCCACATAGTCTTCTTCAGACATCCTCGAGTCTAAACAATAAACATCATATGCTTGATATCAGACGTTTTGTATTGTACTCAAAGCATAATCTATGTTTAAAAATTTTACATTTCAAGGATATCCTGTTATAACTCTAAGATAAAGAAGTATAAAACGAAGTGCTTTTCAGGCATAGTGGTGCATGCCTATAAACTCAGCTACTTAGGAGGCTGAGGCAAGACTGTGACTCTGAGGCGAGGCTGGGCAACTTAACAGGACCTAAACTTTAAATACAATTAAACATAAAAGGGCTTGGGGTGTGGCTCAGTGTGCATTGGGTTCAATCCTCAGTACTGAAACAGAAACAAAGTTTGAACTGTATTATTAGCTCCTTTGGGAGGCAGCCTTTGGACAGGCACACTCTTGTAAGTATACAGTGTTTTCTCAGTATGCGACTTACACGTTTATCAATATCACCATGCTGAAGCTGAACAAATCGAGCACTGATGGCAGCAATATAGCTCTGCTGATTGGAGAATGCAACTCGCCCAGCACCTTTTGGGTATTTTAGCTCTGGATCCGTATCGATTCCTGCATAACAAACGCCTCCATACAGCCGGTCCATGATCATGGCAAGCTCCACTTCAAAGGGAAAGATGTTCATGTTAGATGTGAGAAAACAGCAAGTCAATAACTTTTCTTAAAAAGTAAACAACAGGATGCTAACAAAAGGGAGTTTTTGAAAGGGAGCCTGAGATCTAGAGCCCTTTTTGTTTTTTTTAGATACAAAGTTAGATTCCTATCACCCCATTTATCAGCACTAAACGCATACACTGTATATTTCTACAGGTACAGTGCTGTGCTCTTTTCTAAGTCCAACCTTTTCACTTGTAAATAGTGTACATCCAATCACTGTCTTCCTATTCCTATTAATACGACTACTATCCCATGATTCCATTTCAATTGTTGACGTCAAGGTCATCTTTACCCACCTATAAGTACCCTGCCAGTGTATCTGCAAGCGGCATTGAACCTATGAATTCCTACCTTTTCCTCTCCATCTGCCTTCTAAGTTACCTTATCCTACTAATTGTTCCTCACTTTAGTTCTTCTTAGCTCCTTGAATTCTCAGTGTCAAGAGTACTATCAGCTCCAGTCCTTAAGTTTCTATCTACTCCTGGGTGATGACTTCATCCTGGGTCATAGTTTTAAACATCACCTATGTGTTTTCACTTTCCTTCTAAATCTGAATCTTGATCTCTCCTGTTGGCTTAAGACTTATAAATGTAACTGCCTTCTGGACTACTTGTACTGATATTTAATAGATACTGCAACCCATAGTGTGTTAAAAATACAATGCAGATTAAAAATAATCTTCATCTCATTAAACCCATTCCAGTGAGGTTCTCCTGACCCAGTTAGTACACAAGAGAAATAAGTTACCAAGATTCCTAATCTCTTCAAATGATCAATGACCCTGATTTTCAAAACATAACTAGAATCACGTCCATCACTTTGAGGTGTCACGTGTCTGCTTTATGGCAATGGTCTTATTTCTTTGCTTTTGATCTCTGTCCTGTCATTTATTTCCAACACAGTAGGCAAGAATGATTTGCTTAAAACCTAGACCAGACACTATATGGTTTAACTGAAATTTTTATTTTGGAACTCTGAACACTGTCAGGAATTTGTGTTTAAAACCAAAGCCATGATCTTCTCTCCTAACCTACCCCTTCTCTAGGGTTCAGCCTTTGCATTTCCCTGATAAATATGTGTGACATGTGTTCACTTGTCTTTTTCTACACTGCCACCACCGTCTGCCTCCTGGGCTGACAGCATTAACAGGCTTCTAAAACCAGGGCTCTTGGTATTTATTCATAGGCAGGCTTCCCTTTCTGAGTCATTAGCTTAACTGATCTTTAAAAATTCCAAATACGATCATGTCTCTCCTTATTTTTAAAAACTTTTAATAGTTTCTCTTGCTGTGAGGATAAATACCAGATTTGCCTACTAGACTTGTATGATCTAACCTGTTTCCTGTTTATGTCTCTCCCCTCTCTCCTGGAATCCCTAGTCAATCACTCTGGGTTTCTTTCAGCCCCTTTCAGGCCCTTTGCCTCCCTGAAGTGGAGATTCCTGAATATGCCATTCCCTTTCTCTGAGGTCCACGCCTTAGAGTCCTCCTACTGCCCCGCCCTACTCCTTTTGTTCAGTCTTTGTATCACATTCCCTTGCTAGGTGCGCTCCTCTGTTCCCCAGTCTTTCTTTGTAGCAGACATCATGTTTTTTTTTTTTTTTTTTTTTTTTAATATTTACAGTGTGAACAGTTCCTAAACGTATATCTCCCAGACTGGAAGAGGGAGAAGGCATTAACACCTTAGGTACTGCATGGTACCTAATAATCTGTATTTACAGTGAACATTTACAGTTATAGTTTTGCCTAATATGACACCTTCAGTAGAGTTCCGGTTCCTGGTTAATTTTATCGCTTATTCATCTAAAATGCTCATTTAGTTAATACTGTAATTTCTTAAGATACACAAAAAGAAAAAAAATCCATTTCTTTTTCAGATATCAGACTCAACCAACATGAAATCAAAAGATCCAAAATTCTCCTCTTTTAAAAGAGTTGCACTTAGGAAATCTGAGCATTTGAGTAGATTCTTCACATGGAGTCTGCCTGATGTCAGCTAAAACTATCAATTGATAAAAGCTTGAGAGTTTCAAGAAAAGATCTCAGAATTCTGCAATTACAGGAATCCTGTGAAGAATTTGCCCACAGACAGTGCCCACAACAGCTGCCAAGCATTTCTTGAGTTAAATAATTTATATTTAAATTATTAAAAAAACAAACTAAGTAACAAAAATGTTAGTATTCTACTTACCAGCCCTTAATGGCCTTGGAACACCTCCAACAAAAATTGTTTTTCGGGGATCCAAAGGCTGCGAACCGTCCATAACAAAATCACTATCACTTAAATTCCAAGGACGTATTTGAACCTATGAAGAAAATGACATTGGCCGTTACTCTTTTTATATTTTAAAAATTTGTACAACTGGATTTGAATATAAATTATTGTTAATTGTATCTATGTAGTTAGTATACCACCTGGATGTTTACCTAAACTCGATATGGCAGTCTGTTTCTAAACAAAAATTTCAAAACAGGTTTTGGAAAATTTGCATTTGCACTTGGAGTTCCTATGGCATTTACTTACTGGTTTGTCCTTGATAGTGGGGCTGGAAACACACAAATAGAGCTTTCCATCTTCTTCAATACAAGCGTCAATTAGTGCCTGAACTGAACTCTCTTCTTGAAAGAGAAGGAATGCATAGCCTGGAAGAAACATGGGAAATGAAACATATGAACTCAGCCCCAAATTGCAGTACTGCTTAGAAAACACATGCTACCGAAAAAGAAAAACAAAACAAAACAAAACAAAAAAACTAAACTAATAGGTCTTAAACTGCTACGTCATATACAGGAGTACACTATAACCTTCTGGAATATACCAAAAAATAAGTGGCAAAGCAACCAGCAACCTTCTGTGGAGCACTTATTCTCAGGTACTAAAATCAGAGCTTTACATGAATTATTTCATTTGATTTTCACAAGTCTATGATATATGAAGTGCTACTCCTATCGCACAGAAGAAAAAAAAACACTAAGGGGTTTTTTACTTGATCAAAGTCTATCTCATTGTATGTAGATGGCTGAATAATTTAAAACTCAGGCCAGCCTGCAGGTCTCCCATGCTCTTTCTAACAGTGACACCACGTTCTTAGGGAGCTTGGCAGCAGTAGCCTGGGGAGTGTGTTGGAGCCCAAATTTCCTTTAAATGCCCTCAGGATAATATACATTCGAGAGGATACTTTTGGACTACAGCATACTTGGAAAGACCCAGGAAATACCCTAAGCAGAGGGAAAATTCCACTGTCTTTTAAGAAGTTCCAAAAGATACTAAGAAAATTACCCTAGGAAGACTGGAATGAAACATGTTCTTTAATGATAGGGTAAAACTTTTACATCAAATCTCAACTTGGAAAAGCAGTGGAATACTTTTTTCCAACTGGAGGCTGTTCAGACTTGGATACAAGCTGCTATAGATTCCTATTCCATCAGGAAGTATATTCTCTCTCTTTTCTTTGCAAATGACCAGCTGTCAATCTTTAATTAAAAATCATGCATCCAGCAAAGCAGAATATAAAGTATATAAAAGGAAGCACAAAAATGTATATTGCAAATTTACTATGATGTGAGTATTTCCCATAGCAGGTAAGTTAAATGATCTAGAAATTGCCTTGCCTCAAAAACATTTCTCTACAAATAAATGTACAGCACAGTGATCTAGTCTCAATGCAAAGACATGTACATCTTGATCTGTAATGCAGTGAGAAGTTTCACTCATAACTCAGAAAACACAGCTTGTTGTCAGCAATGGCTTTTGTGTTAGAAAGGTTTGATGTGGCATAAAAGTGCTTCCTTTTAATAAAAATGCTTGATTCTATAGAGAAAAAAAACCTGCAGCCTTCAAATCCATGTACATAAAGAGAAACTTTCAAAGGTAAAATTATACAAGATTAAAAACATATCTTAGATTTTACTTAAATATGCTTTAAACAAATGAAGACTGGCTTCCTTGTTGCATGCTTTTTGAGACAGGGTCTTGCTATGTAGTCAAGGTCAGCCTTGAACTTGCTATGCTGGCCTTGAAATCATAATGTCCCCGCCATAGTCTCCTGAGTGCTGTGATCACAGGTGTACCACCATAACGGACAAGACTGGTTATCCTTAAGGCCTTAATTTTGATCAAATCTGAGGGGATGAGAACTATGGTGGTTCTGTAATAATTAAGAGAACATTTTTAAAATTAATATTTTAAAAATTTGTTGATTATGAAAAACTTGATCACAACATCATGTAATATGGTATGTAAATTATCACTAAGTAATGCAAACGATTAGATAAAATGTTTGCACAAAAATGAACCACCTGATAATTTCTGGAATTTGTTAAAACCAGCTAATAATGAACACCTAAGGTGAATGCTATTTCCTGCAAAATAAACAGGTGTCTAGTACTAAAACAGTAACAGTGAACTTCGTAGAAACTGAGTGTCCAAAATGGTACCCAAGTGCACTAATTCATCACGAAGTGCTGAGACTGCACTTCAGCCTGAACACTGAGGTTAGTTTAGAACCAGTGACTCTGACGGTTGGCCCAGTGCAGACCCAGACGGCGCTGTGTGCCCGCTGCAGCACCTGTGCCACAGGTTCGTCACCGCTGCTCAAATCACGAGGCAGCTGCACTGGCTGGGGGCCTCTGCACCAGTGCTTTTCCTATGGTGGGAAATGCTGAATTACAGAAATGGTAAATTTTTTAGAACAAGATTTAGAAACACTGGCTTTTGACAATGGCTGCAATGAACTATATAACTACACTTAGAAAAAAAAAAGGTTCCGATTTGTCAGTGCTAATCTTTTTCTTTTCATATATTTTTTAGTTTGAGAAAATCAACATTGAAAAACCCCACAATAATATGATGGCAACAACAGCAATGAAGACAATTATTCTATTTCATCAGAATTTTAAGTTCATATTTTTAACATTAAAATGCACCATCACCTTAAATTGAGTACAATTCTAAATTTTTTCTAAAATTCTTTTATTGTCATCCCCTGGTATCCACAGGGCAGTGGGAACACAGCCTGGCCAAAAAACAAAATCCAAGGATACTCAAGTACAATCACATAAGCAAACTCTGAACATCATCTGTTGTTATATAAGGTTACCTAGGTAGTTGTTATACTATTCTGTCTAGAAAAAAAAAATGACGAGAAAAATATCCATATATGTTCACTACAAATGCAAATTTGTTCCATGGTTGACTACATCTGTCTATATACAAGAAATCTGAAGATACAGAAGGGTCAATCAAAGGTTTTAATTCTGGTCTTGAACTGTTCAACTTCTTTTATCTATCCAAATTACACAGTAGCATTTTGATTTAATTCAAAATTCTCAGTGCCACTTTTCTGACCTACTTGAAGTCAAAGTAATTTCTCTATCCTGAAGTATTTACTGGTGTTTACATCATTTATTGGACAATTACCAATCTGTGAATTACTAAGAATATGAATACTATATATAAAGTTCAATTGAAGACATAGTTTTGCATGTGACATTAATGAAACACTTGCATATTTGCCAAGTCGTTAAAATATAACACTGCAACTATAGTAAGTGCTACGAGGGAGAGAGGCAGTTATGAGTTGGGATGGCTGACAGAAGGACGACCAGACCTTAGCTTGGTCCTCAAAGGATTTTCTGGGCAACTGACACTTAAGCTGAGATCCAAAGATAGTGGGGACACACTGATAAAGGGTTATGGAAAGAACCTTAAGGCAAAGAGATGATTATACAGAGAAGTACTGAGGCAGGAAGAGCAGGACCAGTTCTGGGACAGTTACTTGGTTCCGAGAATCTGCCATTTGTACCTCTACCTAACAGAATTCATACTGTTCAACTCTTCTCCTTCTCTTGCTCTGGTCAATGCACCTCCTTCCCCATGAATGGCTGTCTTGATCACGTGACTTGCTCAGTAACATGAACATGATTGTGATTCTAGTTCTCTGCTCATCAGCCACAGAATGACCCAGGAGGAAGTGGCTACTTGACTAACATTTTAGCTTTTTATGAAACTGCAAGTGAAAATATTAATAAAATCACTCCACATGCATCTTCATTTCAGTGAGTGGAAGGATACTTTTTCATATGTCTGTATATGCATTACTTAGAATGATACTCTGCAGGGAAAATACTAAAACACTTCTTGACTGGAGCTTGTGAAATCATATCAGTTGCAGTGGAGTCTACCACTGGAGTCTCTCACTGTTTCAGACTGGCTTCAAGTCAAAGTGGAAGAGTTCTCAGGGCCATATTACCTGTCTCAACCCAGGTCACCAGCCTCCATGAATTATTAACTTTTATACAGAATCTCTTATATTACATTCTTTAAAAAAATGGAGTAAGGCACGGACATTATTTCTTTTGCTCTCACCTAGCAAATTTCCTAGCAAACAATAACATAAAACTTCTTACCTTTTGGTGGAAAATAGGACTTGCTTTCCGCTTTATGAGGCCAGTCTACTACCAAAGGCCCAAATCTTCTGAAGCTAGCAGTTATTTCATCTTTAAAAAGTACAACAATGTCCATTAGAAATTAGCTTTAATGCTTCATTTTAAGAAATCCTATATCTTTGATTATGTCTAAGATTTAATATCTTAAATGTGCCAAATATGCTAGGGTAAACTTCAAATTAAACAAAAACAATATGGTTAATATACTTATTGCGATAATATGTAAAACCTGTAACTATTTTAGTCAGAATAAGCTTACTTTTAGAAAAAATAATTACAGTACTCTGTAAATTTAAAAATTTTATGTAACTTCATGTGAATGCTAATGGCTTTAAGTATACTTATGAGTAGAATTGGCTTGAAAAAAGTCACTATTGTATCAAGTTAAATACAGAGAGACACTGCTGTTTCACAACTAAAATCATATTCTTGTAGGAAATTCCCCAATATATATCAACATCTTCGCTATTAGGTTTTAATGAATGGTAATTTCCCATAACATCATAAACATAGTTCAGTACTTTAAACCTTTACCTTCTGATTTTACACATGATCATTTTCACATTTTTACTAGCCTCATGTTTTACATTTCACATGTTTATTATCTGAATTCCCTACCTTATGTTTTGTTTTCCACTTATGGTCTCTTTCTTATCCATTTCCAGGAGTGTATTTATTCCTAAAGAAATTTAACTTTTGATTGTAATACACTACAGTTTCATGATTGATTCCATTATTTGTGTATAAGTATATACGTTTGTATGGATTATATAAAAAGTTTTATGTGTTTTATGTTTAAATATGTTCTATATTTTAAACAAGTAAAATATGACCTAGATATGGAAATATTTACAAAAGATGCTCACTGTAATAGTACATATAAAATACAAAGAAAAACTTTAAAAATTTGTTCAATTATCTTCATATTTTCTCAGATGACAAACTTTTTTTTTAAACAGAGACATATCTCCATTCTAATTCTGAAAACCTTCCTAAGAAGCAAACAAACTCCAAACTCTATTTACATTATACTTCAGTATCCTGTTTCTTCTCAATTTGCTTTTGTTTTGCTTTATTTTGAGGACCAAAGCACCTTACCTTCATCAATATCTGGGGGAAGCCCACCAACAAACACTTTCCGAGAGAAGCGTTCGATTCGTTCTCCATTCTGATGAGCCGAGTAACACGTGGGAGAGTTGAGAACACCAACTTGGTCGCTGTGACCATCGTCCAGCAGGCCGTCGTCTATCGGAAACAGGGATGAACGACCTAAAATGTAAGTGCAGACAGAACTTGAGTGTCAGATCTAAAAAACGATAACTCAAGCATAAAAATTTCAAAGACAAACTCAGAGGCTTAAAAAATGAAGGCGACACAAGTGTAAAAATTAATAAGAATTCAGGTAGTATGTGATTTTAATTACTGGGATCAAGAGAGAAGCAATCTAGAGAATGACTTATGAATAAACACAGCTACATGACAATTACACTGTAAAAGAAACAAAAATTCCCTTCCATTTTTTTTACAGACAGCAGCAAAAATCTGATGTATAGAGAACAGACTTGATATGTTGCAGGAGAATGTTTAGAACCTGGCGACAGAGAAGGAAATGGCACAGACTGAATAGATAAGACATATGGAAAATCATCTGCAGACTACAGAAAGTAAAGATAAGGTAATGACTCTATACTTGCATATAGCATCTTGAAGTATCTTGCTACATTTGTGCCAGTTCTATGAAATAAATGGGGCTTCTGCAATGTGTGAAATGCAAAGTGACATCCCTTCTCGGACTCTGGTCCCCATGTGACTCTGCCCTTCAGAAGTGCATCTTTACACAGGGCACACCCTGGATAAGCCTCTGACGCAATACTGTGACTTCAACACTGCAGAGATCACATAGAAAATAAAATGATCTAACAAAGGACAGTCTCCTGTCCTTAGAAGACACATACTTAGAAAAGGTAAGATTGATTGATGTGATTATAGTGCATATCCATAAGAAAGCATCAAACAGTGTCAGAGGAAGGAAACTGCGAGAATAAGGTGGTCTCTCCAATAATGTGTTAAATCTCCCAGCGATACTATATTTTGTGTGTGTAAGGATACACAAAATCTCTGAAGACAGCAGTTTCAGTAAAGTTGGGTGGGAGTCAGATGCAATTAGAATTTTGTTAAGTACAGTTATCAAATGAAAACTGGTGCTTAGAAACATAAAAAGGAGAAACAAGAATGTAGACAGGGTTTTTCTTTCAAGATTAAGTGAAGGATTTGGGAGGATAAAGAGATTAAGGACACAATCTACAGAATGTGTCTTAATCCATAAAGTAATATGCAACAAAAAGTGTCATTAATATGTTATTGTCTTTAAAAATATAAAGATGTGGTATAAACAAAGACTATCAAAATATGCTATCTTGATTTTAAGGGGTTAGGAGCAAAAAGGGGCTACTGAGGCAGACAATGGATATAAGAATGTAAACTTTATAAGAACCATAGGGAGAAAGGTCACACTTGGTTTATAAGACAGGAATTATTTTATAGATGTTCTGAAAGATACCCATGTTCACTGAGTAACTCTGTTAGTATCAATTTAGCTTTCCAAATATTTTTGTTATCTGAAATAGAGGCCTGTGGAAATAAAGGTCAACATTCTTTGTGACAGATGAAAAGAAATTCTTCAACATAAAATTCTACATTATCTGAAGTGCTTGGGTCCACAGTGTTTTGTGTACTGTGGTTTTCAGCTGTTCAGATTTTGAATTTTTAGATTAGGGGTTCTCAACTTGTACTTTTACTGAATAAAATGAACCTCATCAAGATCCATTAAAAATGATACTGTAGATCATCCAGTTAGAAAATTAGATTTTCTCTGTACAATTGTGCATTTAAAAGGATAAGGTAAAGAAACAGCATGTATACTAAGTAGTTTTTAGGGGGAAAATGATGAATCTAGACGCTACACTTATTTCAGTAATGCCAGTATCTTGGAAACTGTTTTAAAGTGTCCTGATATATAAACTTCGCAGTCCATAGGCACAATTAACCAAGTCTAAAAGACTTTTACCATGAGGGAAAACAACCAAAGAAATAAAAAATATTTGGAATCTAAACAGAAATATTGAATGGAGTGACAAAAGAAATCACAATAAGCAATGCCAGAGAGGACCCCAAAACTAACTTAAGCTTTTTGTTAGCTATAATATTGTGAACATATTTATATTACAATTACATTGCAATAATCATATTATACTATTAGTAGTCTATTAGAGTTAGTACAACTAAACACATCTATAATCCGTTCATCACAGTTCAGTTAAGCAGAAGATGTAAGAGAAAGCCTGAGAACCTTTCATATAGGAGACCCCAAGAGAGTCTTCACTTCTGACTGCCTTCTTCCAAGAAGCTGTTAAAACCATGGATTTTATACTCATTTAGAAGAGAAGTTAACAATGTCAATCATCAACACAATCACTACTTTTTATCTTGCCACTTATGTTTCCCTGTAACCCAAATCAATCACTATAAAAGAACCACTATATGAGTCATGTCTACCATACACAGTATACTTAAACCAGACTTTCTAAGAATGGTGTATACATCTTTTCAGGTTCTTATACTTTGAGGCATAAAAATGTTATAAGGAAAATACATATATATTCTGTGGCTGGGATGCAACAAAAGCCACACAAAGAAGATTTACAGTTTTAAATGCACTTTAGGAAACTAAATCATCTAAATTCTCTATATTTCTGCCACAAAAGGATGAAAAAACAATAGCAAATTAAACGAAAAAAACACAGGAAATTTAAAAAAACTAAAATTAATGATACAGAAAAGAGACTAGCATTAACTAACATCAATAAAGCCGAAGTTGATTCTTCAAAAGCTTATAAAATTAGTATTTAGGTAAAGCTCATCAAGAGTAAAAGAAAATCAAATTACCAGTGTTATGTATAACAAAGGGAACATCAAGAAGTATAAAGTTTACAAACAGTGAAAGAGTAAAATGAAAGGATTATAATGGATGATTTTATGCTAAGAAATTTAACAACCGGAGGAAATTAATAAATCCCTGGAAAAAACTGAATCTTTTAACACTGGCACAAGAAGAAAAAGAAAATTTGAATAGTTCTATTAAAGCATTAAAGTAAAATTATGACTTGAAAACAACTAAAAAACCAAAAATCCTTCCAATAAAGAAAACTCTTGGCCTAGGCAGCTTTACTGGTGAATTGTTGGAACAAGACTTATGAAAAAGAAGTAACAGCAATTTTAAATACCTTCTTTCAGAGCACGACAGAAGAAAAACTTTATAACTCATGACCTTGACACTAAAACTTGAGAATAATATTAAAAGAAAAATCATATGCCAATATTCCTTATCAACAAAGGTGCAAAACTCTTAAATAACATATTGGCAAAATAAAAAATACACAAACACTGGAAAACACAACATAAAAGTGGAATGTGCTGGTAAGTATATAAAAATGCTTCAGCATTATTCTGAGTCATCAGGAAAATACAAACGAGAACTTCAATGAGACACTACTTATACCAACCAGAATATACAGAACCAAAAGTCAATGATCTAAAGTCAGTTTCATACTCTTTGGAGTATAAGATAGGCAGTTTCTAATAAAGTTAAACCCACAATTTTTCTATGAACCAGTCATTTCACTCTTAGTTATATGTCCCAGGAAATGAAGGTGTGTGTCCATCCTCCTAATCACAAAAAGGTACATGAATATTCATGGGAGCTTTATTAAGCTCCACATGGCTAACCTGAATGCCTTTCAATAGGGAAATGGATAAAATTGTGGTATATTATAAAATGAAATTCTACTCACCAACTGAAAAGAAGAAACTGAGAGTAACTTTGGTGAAAATCTGCTCATACAGATACATAAAAATATAGGACTTTTCACTTCTTCTATAAAAACTGTTGCTGTGTACAATAAGAACTGTATCCCAAGTTTCCTAAACTGCAATGGCCCCTGCTCAGGCTGTAGGGGTATGGGCGGCCTTCCCTGTGGGTCTCTGCGCAGTGCACAGGTCTGGGCCTAGGGAAGAGGCAGCTGCTGACAGTGGAGGCTACGCTGCCACCCCCAAACATTAACAATCATACTCGGCCTTTCAGGCTTAGCCTTAGTCCAGAATCTCAGAGTAATCACATTTCCAACACGTTAATCAGGGAGGCAGGAGGTCAAAAGAACGTGTGGAAATACAGTCGATGACAAGTTTGAATCTAAGCACGGTTCTTTGAATTCAACAGACCATTTTAAAATTTACTGAATATTTTTAAAAATGCATAAAGTATAGAAACTAAAGATTAATATGAATATTCTTCCTTCTTTTAGGATGCTAGCAGTCAAGAGTAGACAATCTACCAGTGCAATATGATTTTTTATTCAACATGCAAGGACTTAAAATTTATCAAAGAAACAGAGGTAAGTTCAGGATGGCTCTCCCTTGAGTACCATTTGTTTAAGACAACAGAATCACTGACCAGTATGCTGTTCCCAAAACTGAGAATATTATGCACCTACTGCTTAAAATATCTTACTCTAATAATAGGCTTGTCACTTTTCTCATAGTGGATAACTAAGATACTTAACATTAATCTATTATTTTTAGACCTTAATGTCTTTGCAAACTTAATTTCTACATATATTTGCCTTAAAATTAAGCTCATTAAAATGCTGTTTCCTTTAAAATTTGGGGTCATTGAGTGAGAGCAAGGCCAGCAACCTCTCTTCTGTAAATGGGTAGAAAATGAAGACAGAAGGCTTTGCCAGCCACACGCACTCTACTGTAGTGACTCAACTGAGGCACCACTGCAGCCCCGAAGCAGTCAGGCAAAAAGGAAGCAAATGGGTAAATAATAGTTGTGTTCCGATAAATGTGTTTAAAAACAGGAAGCCTGGCCTGTGGGACACTGTTTGCCAATCTTTGGGACAAAATATTATCCTTGAATTTTTTCAAGCTTTAAAGATCCTGCCCATTCTCTGAGCATTACTGAAACTACATAGCAAAGACTAGGTGTCAAACACATAGTATGTATTAATAATTCCTTATTAATGATGCCATGCAACGCTGGACAAATCAAACTTTGGTAACTGAACTTCCATGCTTTGCCTCATTTTAAAAATATTTCTATATGTAATCTACTAACTGAAGCTTTGATTTTAATCTGCTAGAAAAGATTGCTTTCTGGGGCCTAGTTTCACTAAAATACATTATTTCTGTGACTCAAAATACTCCATATATTTTTATTCTTTTTGGAGCATAGCACGGAGATGATTAATAGCGGATTAAAGGGACAGACTGTGATACTGTAATATTTTAAATTGAGTGAAAGAGTTTAAATTACACTTCACATCTCCCTGCATAGTCTCCTACCCTCAAATCAGTGTGTGCACTCTCAGAATGGAATGAAAACAAAACACAAACAATGAACAAAGAGCAGCAACAAAAGAGAGGCAGTTTCCTAGATGCTACTTTTGTGTGTCTTCCTCACTCCGGATGCTGTCTCCGGGCAGCTCTGAAGTAGCAGAACTCTGGCTCCCCAGAGCACAGAGACATCCGGCAGTATTAAGTAGTTGGCTACAAAAAAAGCTAGTTTATTTCTAGCAAGATTATGCCAACTCATTGGGACACATCTCACATGAATGAAAGGTATGCGATTGTGTTCTAGAAAGAAAAATGAATAGATGCAGTTTCTTTGATTGATCAAATCTACAACACAAAGCTCAGAAAAGGAGATCCTTGGTAGTTTCACATTCCAAAAATGCCCAGAGAAGCAACTAAAACAAACTACTACAGTAACGCCACATAATCTCAGAGGAAAATTCAGGCATCAGCCTCTTCTTATACCAAGCCAAATGCGTGTGAAAACTGTCAGCTCTGTCTCTGAAGGGAGCTTTCACCCTGAAGCCTTATACCGGAAGAAAGCTTCCCTGGAAGCCTGTTCTCAGGGGTTGCTACTGCCCTTACGGGTCCTAGAGGACAGACACACATAGGAATGGTAGCAAGCTCCTATGTAGAAACAGGGGAAGAAACTTTTGTTTTTTCTTGCTATCATAAAAACAGTCTGCGACCTGAACTGAGATTTACGAAGGCTAAGTTACAGCATTACTTTCTGTTACCTCCTTGCTAAGAATTTACTAGCTCATGATATTTACGTGGCAGCATGCCAAAGTAAACTCGTCACGAATGGTAAAAGATGAAAAGTGTTTAACACGGACAGATTCCTAAATTCTTCCACAATTGCAAAAGCAGCTAAAAATCAGACTGGGAAACACGGCTCGTTTCAAGAGACATGGGGCCGTAGTGAAGTAACTTAGTCTACAGCCCTAAAAATAGGCACTAAAGTCCTAAACTTTCCCAGCCTCTTCTCAGCTTGCTGACAACACTCTTCAGTAAGTTACTCTGCCTTGGCTTCTCAAGCCTTGAGTTTCAGTCTCTTCTAACTTTTTTGTCAAAAAACTTAAGAAGCCAAAGTTTCAGGCAAGCATTTGAAGAAACAATTCCAATTATGAGGTTTGAACCCAGATAATCTGAAATATGAAAGAGGAACTGCCACTTAAGAATCTAAAATCCATTTTGGCTTGTCGGTGGTGGCAAATAGTCTTGCTTATTTTCAAAGTAAACACACTCTTGCCTGGGTGAGAAGAAATTGAAGCACTGGTACATATAATACAAAATCTGTCTCAGGGCATTCGGATTACTGCCCATCCTCCAGGCTTAACAAAGATTCTAGGGATGGGGAGAACACATCGTATTCAGTGTGGCACAAATAACAACCAGCAGTATGTAAACATTGAGATGACTGCTTACTTAGTGGAGAGTCTAGCACTGTTAAGTTACTTTTGCTTCCTCTCATTCTATTTTTCTCATTCTCAATTTCCAGACATGAAAAAGAGAGAGGCAAAGTTTTAGTCACAGAGAATGGCAACTGCTCTGCTAGGGAGTTCAGTGCTACTGCTGCATCGTATAACCCCAGCTTTCTCCTTAGGCCACCAGAACACTCAGGGAACCCTCCCACGTGGGTGTGTGGTGGTGGGTCGGGGATGTAGGTGTTAAAACAGAGAAGATTGTAGTCTTAGAAGACAGAGAAAATTAGTATCATAATTATTACTAATTAGTGTTAGTAGCAATTCACTTTGCATACATGCTTAGTATATATGCTGAGTCAAACTTAGAAAATAATCTAGAGTTGCAAATTATGTAATCTAATTATTTAATTTTAATAGTTTAGAGAATGGAAAAATCACATTGCATGTCACCTTTACTTACAGAGACAAATTTGTGAGACAAACTACAAATAGTAGCTTAAGAGATACAAAAATAGCTTTTTTAAAAGTTAAAAATTTGGATGTAGTTTAAATAGAACAATTTTATTAAATAATCATAATAACCTTAAAGTTTAAGAGTTAGAATTAAAACTTTCATAAGTGCTCATATGAAAGCTTAACCATCCTATGAGTTTTCAGACATTGTATTAATTGTCTAGAATAATTAATCCCAACACTGATGAGGAAAACCCAGTTAGAAACAGTTACACCATAGCAAACAGAAAAGGATTACCTCGTCTTCGCCCATAACTCCTTGCTGCATGTAAACAAAGGAGAAATTGTAAAATGTCAGAACTAAAAGTAAGCCTACATGTACAAATATTTGTGATATGAAAGGCTATGTGGGCACACGGAAATTAGCGCTACTTTAAGAGCTATGACAATGACAACACATATCATTTAAATGATGGTTACCATTAACAAAGCACTTTCATTACAGATATGACATATGTCATGTGAACTATATACACAATTATTTGCCTTCATATTGAAAATTCACAAGTAAATATTTGCTTCATTTTATCTTGATAGGAATATACAATTTTCAGTTAAACAGTATCCCAAATATTTTTCTCAGTGAGTGAAAACAATCTAAATTAAATCCTTATTTTTCAATTCATGCTATTCAGAAAACTATTCATTCTCTACTGCACCAAACCCTCTATGGAAGTAGTACTAGAAGACATAAATGAATGATAAACTACTACTAAACTGATACTGGGAAGCACATACAGATAAGATGGGGTATAAAAACATCAATGCCTCTTCAAACTTGCTAAGAGAAATGCCTATAGATATACTAAAGTTAATAATGCTTTTCTTCTTCAGATATATGTCTACTTATGAGACTCAGAAGAATTCATATGCAAATTACTCAAAATCATCATAGAATAACAGTACATATGTTAAATACTGTAAAAATATAAAGTATCTTATATTATTAACAGTTTAGATCATTACTAAGGAGAAAATATGGCAGTTTCTTCTTTGTAAGAAATTACAATTTAATAATATCTAAACTTAATTTTTTATAAACCCTTCCTCCAAATCTGAACATACAACAAACATTTTTATGCTAGAAGTAATACGTAACATTTTTTGGGCCTCATCAAATGAAATGAAAATTTATACTGAAAGTTGTTAGAAATGTAGTTTATCCAAAAGTATAAAAGTTCAAGATCAAAAGGAATCATTTGACATCATTAAAAATGTTCTATAAGTTTTACCAAGTATGTTTTTAATTTTATACTGTTTTTAAGATAAAGTAAATGCCTATAAGGGGAGGGAAAATGTAGTATTTCTTCTATACTAAAAAGTAGAAAAAACAAACTTATCTGTTCTTATACTTCTAAGAAGTCAATAAATATATCGTTTATATCAGTTTTTTTGAATGAGCAACTTGATGGGCATCTCTCCGGGCCTGGCACATAGATTTCATAATTTACCTGGCCAGTGGAAGTAGTATTTAGAATGTTATCATCCAAGTCTTCTGAGAGTTACAAAGGCCTTAAGAAAATGTTTCACAGCGCTAGGAAACTGACTAGGGAAAATCGGATTGATAAAAAGTAACTTTAGTAGAGCATTAAAAATAGGCTACAGAAGAGTCAACGCCCCGAGCCTGTAAATAGGAACCACTTCTCCTGCGCAAGCAGGAGTTAGGTTTCCTGCTCTTCCCCAAGTATGGCCTAGGACATGCCGCAGTATAAGTTTGCTGCAGGGAAATTTATTCACGGATGTTCTAGACTAGTGGGATAAAGACTTATAAAGCAAAGGAAACTCTTCATCAAGTTTAAGGCCAAGAGAAGAACTATTATGAAGTAATAATACAGCAGAATTCTCAGCCTATTGAGAAAATTAATGACATCATAACTAGTTTATGTTCTTAACTTTTACTTTTATCTACAGTTAATATTATAGTAGTGAAAATTTCACCTTATTCTTAGACTGGAATATACAATTATTTAGAAAATTTCTTCTATTATATCCTACCTGTAAATAGCTATTCCATTTACTGAGTAACTCTCAGTAGGCAAGTCCTTACTTTACCATAAATAAAACTGACTAAGGATGGAGCCAAACCATGTAAAACATCTTCTATTCCCTGTCATGGAAATAACCAGTCTTCTATAATCTCATCAAACGATGGTGTTTATATTCAGTTTTCTACTAGTGTTTCTATGTGAATTTCTAGGTTGTGTCCCATTGTAATAGTGAATGACAATATTAGAAACTCCCAGGAAGTAAAGAAACTCCTTAAATGACTACCATGTTTTTAGGATTTCTTAAGTCTGCTCCTCTAACTTGGAACATTTAAGAAAAAATGCAGGAGGGAATATCTTGCATAAAATTTATAACAACAAATTTCACACATATTTATTTTATAAAAGCATTTACCAAAGAGTAACCTCATTTAGGCAAAAAATGCAACTACCTATTTAATATATTCATATCTATCTATCTATCTATCTATGTATTAAAATATACTACTGGTGAGTGCATTTCCTTATGTATTGAAAGGTGAGAATGTTCTGAGAAAATCTGAAGACTTCTTCTTATATAAAGGAGTTCAACTGACTTTATAATTTGGTTCTGGGTTGCCACTCATCTTTTTAGGTTTTTAACTCAGAGCTACCAAAAAAAAAAAAAAAACAGTAATTGTAATATTCTGTCTAGGGACTTTGTGCCCGTAATTACTGGCTCTCATCTATAGCTATGGTAGCCAAATTTCTGCAGCTGGAGACAGGGATAAGCAAACAGACCAGCAGATAAATTTGAAATGAAGGTTAAATTTCTTTTGGTAAGAAACTAACGAAAAATTTCTTAAACTTGAAAAAACCAAGAATAAGAAGAAAAATATACCCATTACTCCAAACAATCCTTCAGATTAGAAGGGTTATGAATTATACCTCAATTTTATTTTATTCCCCAAGATAAGCATACCTAGCTCCTTCACCTATTAACAGGTCACAAATTGACTCTGGTGAAGTTATTTTGGACATGTCATTCATTATGCCCAGCTATTATTTATCCTCAGGAACCGTTCTAAATATTTTACATGAATGAATTCACTCACAGTAACAGTCCACCCACCTAGGCGGGCAGGATGCTATTAAACAGAAGAAGTTAAGTCAGAGGAAGTAAGGCAAGATACGCAGGGTTTCACAGATAGAATACACAAACTGGCATCAGTGTCTGTGGTATCACTCAGTACTGACTACTGCGGAGCTGCTGGCAGAAATGCTGACACAAAATGTATTCCTGAATACTTGTTTTAAAGTCAATAATATTAGTTATGCGTGTAGGGTAAATAATGCAACTAACTTAGCCAAGTGCCCATGACAGGGTTCAAAAAGACTTCAAAAATTTAAACAGTAATCAAAGGCACTATAAGATGCCACACTTCCTTTAATCTGTCAATAATGCTAGATAAATATATAGGAAAGGCAGAGCACTGCACTGCCGGCATTTAACTCCCATACTTGCCTGGGAGATAACACACTCAGAATAGAGCTGACTCATGTATATTTAAAAAACAGCTCAAAAAAATTTCCCCTTCCCTTTGCCAAATTCTCTCCTAAATGACATTGATTTCCACTAAGACTATTTAAATTCTTACTATTAACTATCTCCTTATCCCACAGATACACCCCATTATGTGATGCCTGCTTTGTCTCTCAACCAATCTCAAATAAGGCTTTCTCCCTGTTTGAATCAAATTGTTTCTCTTGCTGACCTAAATCCATTTTGGCTTCCCAATTGCATCATCTCTCACTTTCCTCCTCTGCTCCCCTGCCAGCAGCGGTTCACACAGAGGCCGTCTCCCTGCACTGCGCATGCACTGCAGCCCCAATGGCAGACAGCTGAGCGCGCTCACAGAATCTGACAAAGTATTTCTGGCCACAAGATGTAACTCTTACCTGAAATAAAATTCTCTTAAGTCTTGTTATGAAACAGTTTTCAACCTAACATCCACGTTTTAATAAGGGTTTCTGGCAACTGACAAAATCATCAGTTTAATAGTCAGTATAACCAAAAGTCTAAATTGGAAAGACAGTGTGTCTACTAAGCTTTTACTTACACCTGACAATCCACTGTGACATCCTAGCTTTCTCTCCATTCAGCAGTCTAACAGCGTCTGTCAATAATCTAAAAAAATTATCTCATAAAGTACTTTCCTTCAAACGGACTTTAACAAAGGATGCGAACTACATGCAAAGATGAGTTTTCAATAGAATTGCTTTTTACAGAAGTTAAAGAGATTCGTGAATGTTCTTTACTTACCATATAGAATGTTTAGGGAAGAGGGATCAATACATAAATAATTTATTGTTACCTAAGTCTGTCATTATTTTATAAACTGAGTCAAGGAAATAAGCTCTGTCTAGTTGTATAATTTCAATCTCTACCGTATCATTTTTAGTGAGTCCAGGTATGTAGTAGAAACACAGTTGAATACAGCAGTGCCTCAGTGACACTGCTGGCCAGCCTAGGCTGCCCTCATCTAGGCTTCCTGTATCCCAGGCCAGGGACAGCGAACCTCTCAGAGCTTGCAGCGATGAGCAGCTGGCTGCAGCGTGTGCCACAGGTTTGCTACCGCTGGTCTACGCTGTCCTGTGGTACACAGCTCAACACATGAGCCTCAAGCGCTGAAAACACCACCAATCACCTCCCCTGACACTGCTGTTTCAGCTTCCTCGCTCAACCCCAAATCCTGTCTACCTTGACCATCTCCGAGGTGGCATGAGCCACCTGATTCTTACCTTCCTGTCACTACTGTCATCCTCACATGGTATCGGTTCACATGCTCCAGTTATTTTCAACCTTCGCTCAACTTTACTGCCATGTTATTTCAACAAAGTTTCAGTACAAGAGAGAAGCTAAGCCATTCTAATAATATTATATATTTTAAAAGTAAATATGATTTCTGTTTCTTCTTATTTTCCTTTTCTAACTAACCTATGGTTTGAAAATATTTGTGAAAAATATTTTAAACCTGCACCCCTGCTCATACAATCATGGAGGTGCTAAGGACTGTGACTATATTATATACCTTAATATTTGACCAACAGAAAACAAACCTTAGTTGAAGTTTATTTATTTCCTAACTGGTGAACTTAACTTGCAAACATTTTAGCTATAATACACTAAATTAGTGTGGATAATGTATTTACAGATTCACAAGTATACTTGTCAGTTAAACGTAAACACAGTGCTTATACTACAGGTTGTAGATATGTTGCAACCCTTATCTTCTTTAATTCTCATAATAAACCTTGAGATTCTATATTTCCATTTTACAAGTGGGAAAACTAAGGTCACATTTAGCTGACTAAAGTCATGTCTTAAATTGGAAAGCTAATATTCCAACAAGGACTACAACCAAAACTCTGCCATCACTGAATTAAGTCATACTGTCACAAATACATGTCAATGACTGCTTTACCAGCCAGCATTTACTCAGATTCCTAGTTCTGCTCTCTGAGCTATGGCTTTGCTTTATTTATTTTCTGAGATAAGGGCTGGCTTTGTTGTCTAGACTGGTCTCTTACTGATAGGCTCCATGCAATCCTCCCCTCTCACCTTTGAAGTAGCTAGGACTATAGGAGTTTACTACCATGCCTGGCATCAGCTTTATTTTTATCCTTACAAAGTGATTAAGTTGTGTGCATCAAGAGGAAGTTTCGAGAAATATGCATTCAGTTTTCTTTACCTAAACCAATAAGAAATACAAAAGGTTTTTATAACACTTACCATTTAACATCAACAGATTGTCAGTTCCTGGATGCGGGTAGCTCAATCGACCTTTAGAGAAACAGGAAACAGGAATTTGAAGATTAAGGAGCTATTTGAAAAGCCAAAAAAGGACAGGTAGATGTGTGGCTAGGGAAGGTAGTGATGAAATAATACTGAGTATAATATTTAAAGAAAAACTAAAAAGTTTAGGTCTAAGTATATTAACTAAATTATTTTGAATTGAAAACAAAATTAAAAACCAGTCTCAGCTCCTAGATCACAAGATTACAATCTGATTTGACAGCAATGGTAATAAAACAGTTTGTTCTTTAAAATGTAAGAACAATGCAGCTATCCATGCAAACCTAACATGAGATGTTAATTTTTTTAATCTTCTAAAAGCTATTTTTAATTTTCTCTATAGATCTCTTGATCCAAAAATAAAACTTGAGGCATAGTGAGACCCTGTCTCAAAAAGACAAAAAAAAAAAAAAACCAACAAAAATAAAACTTGAAATTTGTACTCCTAGATTAGCATTAACTAAAATATTAAAATAAGCAGAAAAAACTTATTACAACTTACTATATAATCAATGTGGTTTTATGCAGCTGTATATAGAGGAAGCTTAATGAAAGCTTCTTAAGTGCATTACGACAGGGTCATTGAAAGGTATCTTGTGCAGAGTTTACAAATGACCAAAATAATTTTTAAAAGTAAAAATATTCAAGCTCATGAATAAGTATTTCTTCTGAGCATCCTTCAAGAACTGTGTATTTACTAGATGTAAAAAACAATATTACACTATGCTGTGGAAAAAAATGGCATACACAGAACTATCATCTATTCGGCATTTTAATACAATATTTGTTTGACTAAATACCAAGAGCAAAGATGATCATTATTTTGACCTCATTAAAATGTGGGATTTTTCTCCAATCCCTAAATATCTGATAGAATATTAAAAAGGCACATTAAAATCCTCTTAGAAAACTGTTAAAAATTAAATGTCTAAGATTGCATTCTAATCACTTTCAGCACATTTAAAAAAAAAAACAAACTCTGATAGCATCTAATGGGCTGCCACCAGAAGGGTGACCAGTAAATAGTTGAATTTGACATGATCAGTAAAGAACACAGATTATCTGCATCTGCCTTTACAACTTCAGCAAATACTTTAATAAGGGCCCTTAAATGTGTCCAAATACCATGCATAAGACAGAGATTGTTGCTCTTGTTTTAGTTACGAAGTTAATCATCTATTAATGCAAAAGTGAGAGAAAATCTACTTTTGATGTTCAAATGTGTGTACATATACATATACATACACACACACATATATAAAAGATATATAGATATGCATGCACAGAAATACTTCACCTGAACTCTTAAGTTTATGGCTTATTTTGATTTCAGACACAAAGGTTATGCAATATAATGTCACTGTGCCTCAAAATTACACAATTTATCACCTCTTATTTACTGAATTGTCATATAAGAAATTAGTTAACTAAGTGACCTGCTTTTAATAAAGCTGTCACACTCTAACAGCATACAGTGAGGTTTACTGTCCTGATACCTTAGCACAAAGTGAAGATTAGACTATGTGTAGGAGGTTCAACATTGGAAGAGCCTACAATCACTGGTCTCCTAAGCTGAAGTTCAGTAACATGGCACATTATTTTGAAGTATCACAGCTTATTTTGGAAATAATAACTATTTCTAAACACCTTCCTACAGATTACCAAATTTAGAAAACAATTTAAGGCCATGAAAAAAATTACTGTTATTTCTGACTTGAGATTTAAAAGAAACTCCTACAAAAGTGGGAACATGTATTGCTGTTTAGGATAAGAAATTAATTAACTAAGTCTCTACACTAACAGTGTAGGATATGGAGAATACAAATTTGCGTAAGACATTGTCTCCTTTACATCCGTCTGTGGAAGGGACAGACACAAATATACCATTTTAATAAAATCTGCCAGGTGCAAAAAAGCTATGTATAATTTGTTATAAAATAAAGCAAAGCAGAAAGAAGTATTTAACCAAACAAGACTTCCTGGAATAACAGAATAAATAAAGCCTTTTTCTTGAGGCCTTTTCCTATCTTGAAAGACATTCAACTTTCAATTGCCATATAATTATTCTTTAATAGGTTCACTATTCAGTTAATTTATTCCAAGACACAAGTAACAAGATATTTTCACTCCTAATAGTCTTTTGACATCTTGGTTCTGAATGAACTTAAAGTAATAACAATGTATATAGTTCACAAGAAAAATACTAAAGGTACATATATCTGTATAGATGGTCAAAATACCACTCATCACACAGAATCATCGATATAACTAATAAAATACACCAAAATGAAATAAGAAAATTTAGACTCATTTTTAATTATCCAATCACTTTTCTTCTACCACACTGACAATATTAATATAACTTTACTGTTAACTTTTAAATTTGTGTTTTACTTAGGATATAATTAAAACTACGTTCACCAGGAACCTGCCAACTGAGAGTAATAACAACATTGAGGGTTTACTGTGTGTCAGGAGCTTTTCTAAGTTCTTTACGATTCATTATTTAATCTTGAAAACAATCCCATGTGTATGGTACTGTTTCCTTCCCATTTTAAGATGAAGAATCTGTGTTCCAGAAAGCTAATTAACTTGTCCAAGGTTACATTTCTAGCAGACAGCATGGGTAGGTTTAGAACCTTGGTGGTTTGGCTTGATACTCTTGACTTCATAGAGATAACAGAATGCAGAGAAAGGCACTGATGATGGGTATTAGACAATTCATCTATTTAAAAAAAATCACAGAGTGATTATATAGTACATTGGATAATTTAAACTTTAATATGGGAAAAAAATAGATGAAAGCCACAATGCCATAAAACTAATTTCTCCTTATTGTCTAAAAGCCCTGTGGTGTAGGGAGGGACTAACAGGTCTACAATGATACTTGTCCCTTCTTGTCAATAACAAGACTCCCAACAACTGGTAGGTACTGAGCTGCTGGAATATAAATTTCATTTTTATTGTAGTTCAGTGTGACTATGTGTATAAAGTCTGGTCAACAGGACCCAAAATAAAAGTTACATATGTAATTTCTGAAAAATATTCTTCAAAAGGAAAGCTTATCTTTCTTTTATCCTGCTTGCTGGAATCATGGCTAAACCAAACACCAGCATTAGATCTGGAGGCTTGGGTTGGATTAAGCATAACAGAACAAGATAACTTAGATCCATGAAAGTCACTACCTCACTCTGCTTATGTAAGAGAAATAAACTACCTCATTTAAGCCATCTGAGGTTTCTGCTATCCCAGGAAAACTAACTTTTCAAAGAATGTTCTATAGTGGTAAATTTCAACTGCTTTTTAAAAACTACTTTAAGAAAGTATAAGCTATAATGGTCTTAACATAACTATAAATAATGAGTATTTATTATTTCGGGGGATATTAAGATATTTAATTTAAAATAAATTTTAAAAATATGTATTTTTCAAGTGTATCACTACATTTTTCAAGTGTCAGTAGAAAATATTTTAGTCTACTATGATTTCAAATAGCAATTTAAATAACACACATATATAAAAAGACTTAGTTCATATTAGGCATTTTATATATAATCTGAGCAACTAAAAGCACTTAGAAATATGAGCACTCAATACAATTTGTCACTTGTATAGAAAAATTTATTTGGTTTATATGAAGGGCAACTATCTAGTCCCTCATCATCTACCTGGCCTCTTTGTGTTTTTCCAGTCAGACATACTCATATTTTAGGATATTTCTACTTTTACATTTTTCTGCTTGAAATGTGTTTGTCCAGTCAGGCCTGGTAGTGTGGTGTATGCCACAATCCCAGCACTTTGAGAAACTGAGGCAAAAGGATCGAAATTTGAGGCCAGCCTGGGCAATCTAGTGAGACCTAGTCTGAAAATAAACAAATAATAATAAAAAGGGTTGTGAATGCTGGGTTCAATCCCCAGCCATACACATACACACACACACACACACACACACACACACACACACACACACACACAGGTATTATGAAACCCCTATTTGTGAGAGATGGCATTACAGGCCATATTCACCAAAACAGTAGCTTCTTTTTTTTTTCTAACGCACAATATTATGGGTTTATTGTCTAACAATTTCTGGTTGTCTGTACTTTTAAAAACAGAAGATGTACATGGGCAAGGACTTTGTTCTTTTGTTCTATATTGTATTTCTACCATTTATAACAGAGCCGAGCATATAAAAGGCTCCCAAGTATTTGTTGAATGGATTAAATATCTTATTCCTTTATGTAAATCTATATACTCAATTATATATGCATGTATACAGGCACAAGAAAGATAATCTAAAAGTAAACAGAACAATTATAGAAGAAGCTTTATTTTAACTCATTTTTCAAATCTCTTTATCATTTTCCAGGATAGGAGGAAGCTGCTAATGTTCTAAGATTTTACTCTTTGGCAAGATAAATTTTCCCTTCTCCACAACTATTTTGTTTAATGAAAACTAATCCTCCCTTAACTCTGGTTTCATTTTCTAAAGTTTCAAAAACTCATGGCTAAGTGTGGTCTGAAAATATTAAATGAAAAATTTCAGAAAAAAAACTTCTTAAGTTTTAAATTGGGTGTTGTTCTGAGTCAGGAAATTACCATACTGGTCTGCTCCACCCTGCCCAGGTTATGAATCATCCCTTTTCCAGTGTGTCCGAGCTGTATATGCTACTGCACACATAATAACCTGTCTCAGCAATCAGACTGACTGTCATGGGATCTCACTGCTCATACAGGACTCCATAGGAGTGAATATACCCCTATGTGCACACAAAACGAGCAAAGCCCTAATAGTCCTAGTTAATCATTTCAACAGAGTGGTAATAAAATTACTACCAACACAAAGAAAAAACTAAACATTTAAGTCACAAAATCATATAAAGTCTAGAAGTTACACCATTTAGAAAGAGGCAGTATAGTATAGCAGATAAAAGTACAAATTGGAGCGCAATAAGTTTCACCACTTAGTAGCAGCAAAACATGGATAATCATCATTAAGAGTAAGTCAGATTTGCCCAACTGTAAAATCCCTACATGTTGGGCTGGGGATTTAGCTCAGTGGCATAAGCGCCTGCCTGGCAAGTGCAAGGTCGTGAGTTCGATCCCCAGTACCGCAAAAAAAAAAAAAAAAAAAAAAAAAAACAAACCTACATGTTAGTTGTGAAAATAAATGATATGTATATGATAAATTACATAGGTATATTAAATACACACATCCTTAACTGAAGATAGTTAACGCTTTTTATTTGTTTCAAATCAAGCATTGCTCCCACTAGTTTGGTACACTCTTTCAATGTTTTTTAATCATTTACATTTCACCTTTACTTCTAAATCCAATCAGAAAAAAATGTTCGTATCGTATCTGGTAAAATCCACTTATAATGTGGTCATTACCAACCTTGAATAACTCCAATCTCTGCTCAGATCCAAGGGGCAGGACAGTCATTCCTGACCTCATTCCCAAATCTCAATGTATGCCTCATAAAAGCCTAAGAATAAGATCATACAAATGTAGAAAAGACCCTTAGATCCAAAGTACCAGATCCCAACAGAGCAACAGAATCATCCCTTACCCACATCTAATAAAAACTATCCATCAACTTTAGAGTCCCTTGAAATCAGTCTACTTAACTCACTCTTAAGCCAGGATCCTACCAGGATTTTTCATCTAACACTGTTTAAAAATTTTCTAATTTTTACTCAGTCAATACTATAGAATATACTACGAAACACCGAAGAACACAGAATACCAGGTTTTGTTTCAACTAAGTATAATCACAAAAGGCAACAATACCAAAAGATTAAACATAAGGCATTAATCATCTAGTAAGATGATGTATTATGGTACTTAATGCCAGAAAACATTCACACAATAATCAAAACCTTCTATGCATGCATCGAGTGTCACAATGAAAAGCAGTATTTTGCACACTCAATTTTTACATATATGTGTACATATATATGTACACAGACACACATATATACACACACATATATATTGTATATATAAGTACATGAAAAATAAAAACTTCAGTAGTCACTGAAAACAAGGAAAGTCGAGGAACCCCATAGCCAGAAGAAGCCTAAGATGTGACCAAATATAACACGATGTCCTAGACAGAATTCTCAACAGTCATTAAGCAAAAACTAATGAAATATGAATAACATGGATTCTAGTTAATCATAATGTATCAGTATGGGTGTGCTAGTTGTAATAAGTATGTCCTATTAATGGAAATCAACGCAGGTGATGGTGACTGTAGGGTGTATGAAAACTCTGCAATCTATGCACCTTTTCTATAAAATGTGAGAAAAATAAGTTGAACTAGAAATTCCAAAACTTTTCACTGTATAAGGGTTTTAAATGAAAGTAATGGCAACAATAAGAATACCCAATGAACAATCAAATAGAAACAGCAGCACTGATTAATTCGTATAAAACTTACAAGGAAGTTAGCAACATAAACCACCCCCAATTTAGTGGTATAAAAGCATAACCATCAGTGAAAAGTAGTACTCAGTGAACTATCTGACATACTCAACATTCAGCGTAAATTATGTTAGCTAATTCTGTCCAAGTGGAGGTTAATAGAAGAGGTGTAACCACACCGAAGCTTGTCCAGGGTAAGAGTCCACTGGCAAGGGAGCTGCACGAAACACATTTTCATGCTAAAATAAACTAAGCATGAATTGAAGAGTATAGCTATATATGTCTAGAGCCTCCAGAATAATCTAACTTAATCTTACAGAAATAAACATAAAACTCGCTGAATTTTATTTAAAAATTAAAAACTTCTAAATGGTTCCCTGTAGTAGAATGGCTATACAATTGTTCTATACACATGAATACTGCTACACATGGTAATTTTTAAAAGTTATAACAAATAATATGAATATGAATTACTACAAAAAAGGATTAACCATTTGACTAATAATTTATTGAGCTGCTCCCATTTTCTTAGCACTATGTTAGATTTTGATTCAAGGTAAAGCAAAAACAGATATGGTCCTCTTACCCATGACACAGCTTCATTTAAAATACATATATTATATAACAAACCACCACAAAGTATTGCATCTGAGTTAACTGAGAATCATAATAAGAATAAAAATGAATACGATTCTTTACAAGTTTTTCAACAAATATAATCTCCCCTTGCTAAGGGTCAAAGATCCAACTGTGGGACACAGACTTCTGCTGCACGTGGACTGTGGCACACATCCCTTCACCTCTGCTGTTTTCTGGAACCCCAAAAGCAGCAGTCACCAATGTTTCAGGGAGGTGCAACTCTCGGCACAAGGAGGATTTAAAGGACCGTATTGAGAATGCTATGAAGCTGTAATGGGAAGGGCGGAGTGGTAGATTCATAAAGGAAAAAAAAGTTACTAAAAAGAAATGTAAGGCAGTGGAAATACCATCATAAATAAGCCAATTACAAAATGAGACGCCTGGCAAGGCTCAGAAACAAGCAGCTCAGGTTATCACGAGGGTAGGTGTGCTAGTGTGCTAATTTTTAAAAGAACCAGAGATACACACAGCCACCTTTTGCAGCTAAGTCTAAAGCTTCTAGGCAGAAGACTAAAGTCATACACACTTCCCGACAAGGAAAGAACTAGAAACAAACACTGCAAGGGTCTCATCTGATTAGCTCATCACTGTCACTCCCAGTTAGTTACCCCTACTTCGTCACTTCTATACCTTACTTTTAAGTATGAATGTAAAGATGCAAAGTATTTCATGAAAGTCTCTAACCTGATGGGGGAAAAAACAGAGGAACTTAGAGGGAGCTTAGATAATACAGAGCACTGAAAAAATAATTTTCAAACGCTATAATATGCTCTGAGGAAATAAGATCAAACAAGAATAAAATAATACTATACAAAATTTCTGAAAATTGTTTTAAAAGAGGGCCTTAAAAATCAATCAGAAAAAATGTTTAAAATGAAACCAGTGATAGATCTCTTCAAAATGAAGACAGAAGCAAGAACAATAAAAAACAGAAAAGCAGATGATGAGTATAGGGAGTTCAATATTTGAAGAACAAGAATTCAAAAAAGCAGTAATGTCAAAAGAGTATGTTTTAAAGAAAAATGCTCCAAATTTCCATGACCTAAAGAAATGAACATCTGTATTAAAAGTGTCAAAATGAATGCTCAGCTCAATATACATAAACAGGCAGGCACACAGGTATACATATACCTCAAAGCTGACACTTCATCATTAGTTAACTTCAGAGCCACAGGTATGAAAACATCCTAAAATTTCTCAAAAAGAAAACAACTGAAACTAAGACAATCATTGGAATAAATAATTACAGTATAGCACTAAATCAAGAGCAGCTCTGAAGTTAAAAGTAAAAAAGCAAGCCTTCAATATTCTAAATTGCTACTATATAATTTCATACCAACCTAGTATTATTTCCTAGTAAAATAAATATTTCCATATACAGAGGCACTCAAAATTCATGTCCTACTGGCAGGAAAGCACTGTAAGACAGACGTAACAAAGCAGAGGTATAAACCGTCAAGGGAAAGGACGCTGAGGCCAAGACACAAATTCCTCAGCAGAGGGGGACTCCAAGGACTCCGGAAGTCCTGTGTGACAGCTAGTCAGGCTACAAGAAGGACAACTCCAGAGGCGTGGAAAAAGCCATCTGCATAACTCTATGATGCACTTGCATCTACTGAAAGAAGCTTTATAGCTCTATAAATAAATTTTGTAATGAATTAGTGATAGGTACTTAAAAAACTAAGCCAAAAACCAGACAAGGCAATGATTAATTTCAGGAGAAACAAAGTCACGTGAAGAAGAAAATGGCATAGCACAAAGTAGTCAAGGTTGATATATGAGTATTATTTGTATTCTCTCAGTAATATAATGCCTGAACTCGACAAAAATAACTGTAAAACCATTATGAGAGGACAGAGTAGGCGAAGTGCTGATGTGTAAGCCATAGGAGGGCATCAACATATAATAACTAAAACGTAAAAAATACAAAAGCATAAGTACACTGCCTACAACTACCTGAAAAACCAGTTAGTAGAAAAAGTTCACAGTAGCTGCATCTAAGAAACAGGAATCAGAAGCAGGATGAGGTGGAAGACTTCTATTTTTTTAAATATTAGCCTTGCAGCACTGTTTCACTCACACGCACACATACACAGGACTAATGTTTTACGAATTTAACCAAGCTGGGGAGAAGGTAAAGATCGGAATATTCAAGTGCTTCAAATTAACATAGAAAAATAAGAGATTGGAAAAATTATACATTGAAATACCAACTGTAGTTATTTTAGTTTGTGGGACTATTGATTTTAAAACTAGATTGCTACAGAAATGTTCTTTAATGAGTATTACTTTAAATATTTAGAAAACAAACAAAAAAGATTAAATGTTTTGAGAACTAAGAGACTCTCAGATATTCCTCTGAACTCCGTAACAGCTTGTTATCATAGGTCTGATCATTCCAAGTGCTTGCTTTTTTCATTGCAATTTATATACAATAAATATATTCTGTTGTTTCACTTTTCACTTAAACACAAGAGCTATGAATACATATTTAAAATCATGAGAAAGATGTGGTGAAGAACAAACTTTAACTATTCTGAATGAATATGATTATTTAAAAAATCATTATAATTTTGTCAGATAGGTTTTAGTACCAAAAAATGAAAACTAAAATGCATCATAATATGAATCACTTATCAAAACATTCAAAGAGGCCTGGAAGAAATCATGCTCAATTATATCCTTAAATTTAATAATATTGCTGTTAAGAAAGACAACTATGTAAAGATAAAACCTAAAAGTTTCCTCATGATACCATACTTCAAGCAAATTTTCTAAACCAAGAACTTTTACAGCCATATTCTTGGAATCTGGTTGTTAATCTGCAGATACGGACACTGATGACAAAACTTAGACTCTTATAAACTGCACTTTCATTAAGATGAACTTAATTCTGAGTAGCCAGAGGGTAAAGCATGAAGAGCAATCATCTCAGTGTCAGAATACATTGAATAAAATGTACAGTTCTCCTATGTTACATATGTTTTAAACCTAATTATTTTTCTTCTTATTAAAGACCAGTATTCACTGCAAAAAGAAAAACGAGGAGTAAGGAGGAAATAAATGTAAAGTTTCTTGACTTCTCTGAAAGTAGATGCAAAGTACTTATAAGAAAAATGACAGCCAGGAATACAGAGCTCTTGTCTGACTTGTGCAGGGCCCTGGGTTCAATACCCGAAAGGCAAAAAACAAAAGGATTTTATACAGCAATCTTTCCTGAATTACCATTTTAAAAAGACATTATAGTACAACATAGTTGTCCCTTATCCAAAATGCTTGAGACCAGAAGAATTTTAGGGTTTTGTATTTTTCTTCATGCTTGTTCAATTTTGGAAGAGTTGCATAAACATACCGAGTTATCTTAGGGATGGGAGCCCTAAACAAGAAGTTCACTGATGCTTTAAAACATACTTTCTGAACACAGACTGTAAGTAACTATGCAATATTTTTAGTATCTTTGCCTTTGAACTGTGACAAGTTGTAAGGAAAGATATGAAAATTTCCCCCTTCCATCATGTTGGGATTCAACAAGTTTCAGATTTTAGGATACTTTGGGTGTTGGGGTTTGAGATTAACGACATTCAATTTGTATATGTTTTTTCTCTATACCTTTATTTTTGACAATTGTGAAAATTTTGATTCTATGAAACATAAGCCCTAAAGAAAAGTAAACTCAAGTGTTAAGAAACGGATCTCTCTCTGCCAGGAGGAATAAGGTAGTGCCTTGCAAGAGGATATGACAACTCTTTGCAAGTATATGAATTATATTTGTTTTAGTCTGCAGTTTGTTATACTTTAATACCCATATTAAACTTCCAAACTTTTCATAGCTATCTTAGCTCTTGCTCTCCTGTATCAGAATTTCTCCAAAGTATGTTATTTTTTCAGTTTTCATGTTTTATTAGTACACGTTTCCAATATATAATACAACATACAACATGCACTCATGGGTATGGACCTAGGAATCTGCAAGGTTAGCCTGCTCTCAGAGTTGAGAACCTCTGTCCAGCTCAAAGGTTCTGAAGTTCCAAAGTACAAGTTCACACAAATGGTATCAAAAAGTCATACCACTCATTTCATAACTTCGTACTTCAATCTTACATTAAGAAGGAAAAGTGGAAGAAAAGAATTTGGCACTACCACAACCACTTAACACCTTACAGAAATGTCAAGGGTTAGGGTCCCTAAAATAAGAAGTGCTTCTTACACTTCAAGAGTTTTAGGAGTTTAACAGCCAATAATTAATTAAAATGGTCATATATATTCAGTGATTCCTAGCATAAAAAGGCTTTAAAAGCATTCATTTCTGTATGTACATGTATCAACCCTACCTTCAGGAAAATAATCATATGTACTGCAAACATGTACAAATAAAAATAAAAATAAAAATAAAAAAAGCATCCCCTTCTAAACACTGGCATAAAAAAACATTCAAAATCCTTTCCCTTGAACTTCCTCTAACTATTCAGTGTACAGGTGAAGATATCATGACCTGCTGTGACAGAACTTTTCAAGAACTGTTATATAAACTATACTTCCCACAGTTTTCAAGTCAGTTTTTATGAGCTGAAGCTAAATTTTGGCCCTCATATGTCAGGGGAGAGGATAACCAATTTTTGGTAAAAATGCTTATACAGTTAAGACATTTTTATAGAATGCGGCAGGCGGGAAGAGTTTAACAATGGTCTGTATTGTTCTTTTGTTTTAAGGGGCAATGAACTGACACAAACATAAGAAGATCATGGATTATTTAAAGGCTTGCAAACCTACAACTGCAAAATTACAGTTCTGTTACTTGGCAAGGTGTGACTTTCTTTAACCACTAAAAACACTCCATATTTGTTCTTTGAAAAGAAAAAACATATTTTGCCTAGAATCAACAGTCATCAGAAAATAGGATGTTAACTGAAGGGAAACTGCAGAATAAATAAAGCAGATCGCTCGGTGCCACTCCCACTAAAGAAAGCACAACAGTGCGTCAGTGTCTGCGATCCAGAGGGAGGGAGGGGGACAGCAGGCAAGGGAGCCGGGTCACAGCCCGTCAGCATCAGGCAGCCCCCACCCCGCTGCGGAGACAGCCTCTATTCAGGGCCTCAGCGGCGACAACCCCTCCGGGCTTCTGCACGGGCTGGTCCCTTGGTCTGGTTCACATTCTGCCCCCAGTACTTTTCCACTGGTGATTGCCCAGGTTTCAGTTCTCAGCTTCTGCACTCCACATCTACATGGGATGCTTCCCCGTTCGGCTTCTTCAAGTGGCCTCTGCTCTTTCCCCGCACCAGAGCTGCAGCACTAGTTACACGGACATTGTGCTCTGTGAGGTCTGTCTCCTTGGACACTGCGCTCTGCAAGGTCTGTCTCCTTCCCCAGCAGGCCGCACAATCCCGGGGTGTCTGTTTCACAAAATGCACAGCCGGGCTCCACGGACAAGGTGGGCACGGTTAGGGAGCACAGTGCAGTGACCACACCACTGCTGGCTGCTGTCATTTCACGTCCGTGCAACTCCAAGACTAGACCCTTCCCACCAGCTAGGGTAGGTCATGCAACCCAAAATGTTAAGTTTTGGAGGGTCCTTACTGACCTGTGCAAACCACTTGGGAAGCACCTGGGTACACGTGAGGATGACAGAGTGCTTCTCACTGGGTTCCCAGTCGGGCCAGTGACTTTCCCTGCATTGTAGCTGTCCACCTGGCCACTCTGCTTGGTGGCGTGCTCACAGATACTCCTTTCTCCTTTCTCTTTTCCTTTACACTTCCACTAGTTATGAATGCGCATTTGCAGCTCTGCCTACCACCCTGCCCCAGCCGGCCTCCACCAAGGCACCCCACCCCTGCCATTCGCCTCTCGTGAGGGGCAGAGCTGACCCACGTGGCCCCAGGACGCTGTGGGATGATGCCACGTGGCTGCCTGGGCCAGGGTAAGCAGACACATGAGGTGCTCACACTGAGCTAGGTCATTACACAGCCACGCTGTGAGAACGCTTTGGTGGCCCTGGGGAGAGGCCAGCGTGGCAAAGACCTGAGTCCTCTGCCAGCAGCCTGTGCTCACTGGCCAGCCGCCCAAGTGTGCCTTCCTGGAAGGGAGCCCTGGCCTGGTCAAGCTTCAACTGAATGCAGGTTTGGCCAGGTGACTGCGACCTTGAGGGAGACCCTAAGCCAAACTACTCAGTGCAACTGCTCCCAAATCCCTACCTAAATGCTTACTGCTGATTTAAGCTGTGAAATGGTGGGGAAATTTGCTTTACAGCAACAGATGGCCCATAAATCTTTTATCTCTTTACTCATGTTCACATAATTTTCTGCAAATGTTCACATTATTACAAAAAGACACAACTCTCAGTTTTAAAATTTAATACCAATTTATATTTTCTTATTCATTAAATCCCAGGAGAAAGATGAAGGAAATCATACTTTGAAATGTAAAATAAGATTCATTTTATTCTGGGAAAGAAAGTTTTTTCTGAAAGGGATAAAAATTATGAGAAAGATGGGATATACATTGAAGTGCTTCCCCAGAGAAGCATAATGGGAAGAGAAAACAAATTCATGGATTAACCCTGCTTTCTTTCTTCTACTTGCCATCATATTCCTTTAGCAGGTTCTACTGAGATCTAGCCCAAAGACAAAGTGTGATGATCACAGTATGGAAAGGAAAAAAAGTATGTCTATATCTCTCAATATCTATCTATCTATCTATCTATCTATCTGTCTAGCTATATAATGTAACACTGCAAAAAGCAATGACATTTGTACTAGTTAGAAAAGGAGGAAAAACTTAGAAGTGGAAGCACTCAGGCATGAAGACAATTTAAACACGTATACGGTGGGAATTTACACAAGCACCGATTTACTCCTCTTATTTTATGTAGTGGTTTCTAAGATTTTTTTCCTTTCTTTGGACCCTAATAGACATTGAACAGAAAACAAGTCAGTAAGAAAAAGCAATTTGTCACTAGAATGTTTCCTAAAGTGGGTAGTGAATATACTTTTCCTTTTCTCATAGTGAAAGGTAGTTTTTCTAATAAAAAAGGTTTGAATTCATTTCAGAATTTTAAAAAAATTACTCTTTTCCTTTTGCTGCTTCCATTTCCTTTTTCCAGGTTCCCCTTCTAGATTCTCTTCCACTTTTATAATTACCGTCTAGCAAGAGGAAAACTGAGGTAATTGAAGTTGCAGTAATTAATATTCTCTCCAACATCCCCCAAAAGTCTTTCAAATAACAATGAAATGTCCACCAGTAACAATGAATAAGCTTAACTTTATCTTGTATTAGAATTTTTTAAGAGGTTTCTTTCTAGGCAAGGAGATAAACGTAAGAAATTCATAAGTTGTCAGTCTATTCCTGAAGAGTGGCCCAAGACATACACCACTGGCCCTCTCAGCACAGCAGCAAGAACTAGACCCACACAGAGCTCTGAAAACCTAGGCTGAGTGTGGATAGAACAAAAAAGCCTGGTGTAACTGTATGAGTTTGTAAGGGGAATTACATTAACAAACATCGTTAGTCACCACTTACAGCCCCTCAGCTTCTCAAGCGTCTTGAAAGGAAAGAATCAGAAAGACAAGGAAGTCTTTTACAAGCAAAATCCAGACAAACTACTAAATGGTTAGATACCTGATCACTGTCATCAACTTAGCTGCCTAATACCTTGCTGCCAACACTGAATTCTAGAATTTTCAGGCTGATTCTCTTATGAGAATTCCTAATGGGCTTTACAGAATTAAAAATGTAGAAAGTTAAAAAGCGATTCACGATTTTGAGTTTCGAGAAGTTCTAAACCAGAAACAACCTGCTGAGCTATTTCTGAATTCCTGATCCACTGAGCTGTGTGAAGTAATACCTATCTACTGTGGTTTTAAACTGCTAAGTTTTAGGATAACTCATCATGTAGCAGTAGATTACTCATTTTCTCTTTCCTCAAGTTGACACAGTTTGCTAGATTTTCACATTAATATAAAGAGCAGTAAGAAATATTGTATAAAGAAATGTAAAATTATTATTTTTTCACTTATATACAGAACAGGCATATATGAAACGAGTACATTACATTGCTTCACATTCCATTAACCATTAGTTGACACAGGTGCTACTTAGTTCTTATTTTTCTATTAAAACTGGTAAGATAAACAGGCAGGTTATAATCCATGTAAAATTGTTTTTAAAGAGTCACCTACCCTTAAGAGGATCATGCTCTGCTCTCATAATATCAATAAGGGAATTTTCCAAAGAGTGCATATTCAAACTGTCATACATTCTACTTCGATCCTGGAAAAAAAGAGAAAGACTTATGATCTATGCAATTTTTTTCAAAGTATGATTAAATACACTACCTAAATTCTCTTATACAGTACGACATCTGATTAATTTGATATTACTAGTCAACTTGTATTCCAAGAAAACACCATAACTGAGGATCATAGGAGCTACAATGTCTTTTCCGAGGGATCAATGTTTTCAATAGATTTATCTCTAAAATACAGTATGAAAAATAATCTAACTTCATTGGAAATACTACTGCAATACAATAAGATATTTTATCATTTTCTATAAAGATTCTTGAAATGTTACACACACAGTATTTATGTTGTTTAATTTCTAAATTTTTCTCACATTAACTAGGAAGACACTGGCATTTGGAAAGTATATATCTAAGAGGAAAAAATTTAATTCCATAATTGCACCATACTTTAAACATCTATCAGACATTTTATGTTATCTGAGTTAGTCATTTGAATTCTATAACAATGAATGCATAAACATAAAGATCAAAAATATGAGTGCTAATATCAGAACAATGAGTACTAATATCAGAACAAAGACTAATGCCTCCAATATTTATATTCAAATCACTCTCCAAAATGTTCCTACACTGGTCTCTCTGTGTTGCAATCTTTTCTCCTCCAATTCTTCTCTTCTTAGTGAACCCACTGTCAGCCTACTAGGTTTCCTGCTTTACCAAATCTCGGAACTGGTTTTTCACATGGTCAAAAATCACGTATTCAGCCCCTTAAATTGCTTACTACAAAGAGTTTGCTTTTTTATTGCCCATGAATTTACACTGCATTCTATTCAATACATACTCAATGTATGTGAGAAAATATACATGTAGAGCTTTCATGGCAAGCTGTGGCCCCCGCCCTCCAAACAGCCTGGGAAGCTTGTTCCAAATAGGTTGGTGCCACTCCCCACCCATTTTTGGGTATGAGTATGCTTGCTTGCAAATTTAAATATATATACAAGACAGGGATGAGGGTAGGGTAGGCCATTTAAAACTCTCAGCAAGCGTTTACCACTGAAAACAGAAAGGGAAGAATCAGAAAATTAAGTGGGAAAAAGTCAACGCCAAAATTAAAAGGAAGCATTTCTTAACCTGGGCCGATAGGCTTCAAGCGATACCATCAGTCCCTGGAATTACACTCGGTTACTATTCAAGTGGGTGCATGCATATTCCAGCCCTCTCCAGAAGAAAAGGTTTAAGTTTTTAGAAGGTTCAAAATCCAGAAGATTAAGAAAGAACCAGTTCCTTAAAAGACTGAAAAAAGAAAACTTAAGTTTTCCTGAGAATATGCTCATTTATTTGGCCCACTGTGATGTTTACATTAGGATTGTAAGCATTCTAAAGCTAAGGTGCCTGAGTCAGTGTTGTAGACTAAACAAGGTGCTGTCAAGGAATTAAAAAGGATGAAAAGTAACACTCAATAATGGGAAGAATGCTAGGAAGAGCTGGACACCCCTGCACTTCCACCACTCAGCAAGCTGAGACAGGAGGATCTCCGTAAGTCTAAGGTCATCGTGGACTATATAGTGAGTTAACACCAGCCGAACTACATAGGGAGATCCTGTCACAAACAAAACAAAACAAAACAACAGCAACAGCAACAGCAACAATAACACACACACACACACACACACACACACACACACACACACACACACACACAAGCTGGATAGCAGGCTCTTATTCCAGTTTTATCACCAGTTAATTCTATTAGTTCTCCTGGCTGATTTTTAGTGTAAAACCCTAGAAAAGCAACTTGCTATATTACAGTTCCTTGGTTCCTGTGTCTCCAAACTTGAGCATGCTCCAGAATTATCCTCGTGGCCAGTGAACACAATTACTGAGACACATCACCAGCGTCTGATTCAGCAGACCTGGAGCGGTGCCTGGGAGCTGGTTGCGTCTGGTAAGTTCTCAGGTGACACTGATACTGCTGGCCCACAGACCACACTGTGGATGACACTGAGTTTTCTGAAGTGGTTTAGTCACTAATCCTCTTTAGGATCTGCTCTCACCTTCTAGAAAATAATCCTGTTAGACTAGAGCATCCCCCAAGCTACTTTAATAAAAAATTATAGAAAGTCTGAAGGCACAGGAAAAATAAACCAAATAAAGCTTGAATAGAAACAAGGATGGCTTTGCACAAAAATGACCTATCATTCTGGGAATCTGCAAATATTTCCCTCTTCTGTTCATCTGCCATACTACATTGAACTAATTTGATTTTCCTGTCTCTCCCACTAAACTTTTAAGTTAATTTAGCTAGGGACCTAGCTCCCAAATGTCTGTCACATGAGTACTACTTTATCTCTACCATAAAGTACTGTGTAAATTGAGTTCTAACAGGGCAAAGACTATACTTTTAAAATGGTAATTATAAAGGGCTATAAAGCTTCTCAAAATCCTCCAGAGAACAGAATGCCAAATGTTAACTAAGCTGAGACAAGTATTGGATATTACTGTGCCCTTGGTATCAACTTCAAATTTCCAACCACCCACAAGATTATTACATTGAAAGTTTCAAGATGTATTTAAAATTAAATTATATACAGTCATGATAAAAACTGTTCACATTAACTAAGCAAAACCAAAGCTCTCTGAAGATATGATGTGTATCATGTCAGTTCTAAGAGGGTATTATAAATGCTTAATAAAACTTCACAGTATATGCACCCTAAATTCTTGGAAATAATATGAAGGGCAAGCGTTACAGTTCACACCTGTCTTTTCAGGCTCATGATTCTGCAACAGAATTATCCTATGCCCCATCTTCAATCTATGACCTTAATTAACAGTGACTATTAATATCACCCAGAAGATATTTCTCAAGGAACCTTCTTTTCCTGGGGGAGGGCAGGAAGTACTCATTTTCAGTGCAAGGAGCATGACCTTGTTCTAAAGTGCAATATATTGACTGAAGTCATTTTATATATATTGTCAACACATCAAGGACAATATTCAAGGTATGAATGGGAAAAGTGTTAAGGAAATGATCCAACAGACATCAGTTAAGTACTGTACAATCAACTCAACAGTTGTCACTCAAAAAAAGTAGCATGCATTAGCTTTAAATACCTGTGTCCAAATGAATATGGGGTGGCCATTTATAAGGTCCACTAGTTTTGCTCTTATCTTAGATCTTTGAATAGTCCTACGTTAGGAGAATAGCAAAGCTACTGTAACTATTAGCTTAGTCATACCTTCTTAAACATCAGCTGCATCCCATATGATTTTTAAAACACCAAACATATAACATCCTAGAGCAAGCAAGTCATAATATCTCAAAATCACCTTTTGAATGTAATAAAACTTATGGGCTCATACCCAAATAATTCCATTAAGTAAATCTGGGGGATTGAATTCAGACTTTTAAAATCACAGAAATAAATCTGGCTATAAAACAAGTATGCATTTTTCTGAAATACGAATATTTGAAAAATCTGCATCCATAAAAACTGCCATTGGTTTGAAATCTAAATAGAAGTCCTTTGGCAAATTTCACGGATACGTGGACATACCAGGACCATTTGTATTGGTACGGAATATCACAGCAATGCTTCCCACATTGATTTTGGGTATTATTAAAGAACTAAACACAGGAGAGGAATGTAAGAAAGTGTCCACTGCTCAAGCATGCACACAAGAGCCCATTTTCTTTCTTTTCTGTGTACAAGTTTGAAAAGGTCTTATGTTTCTGAAGTTCACCTGGGTTAAGAAGCATAACTGATGCAATGCTTTACTAAATAAAATCCTGAACATGCACTACCACAGCTTCTTTGCACGCCAGGTGATGTTATGCCCACAGGCCTCCTGCGCTCCATGCAGGGCTCTGGGAGGGAACTGACTCCCGGTGGCTTGTCCCTGACTTACTGTCAGGAGGTGGGGTCTGGCAGGAGGTGCAGGTCACTGGGACCTGACCTGGGAGGGTCTATGTCCTCCCCAGCTTGTCCTCTCTCTGCATCCTGGCAGTTTGCCTCTGCCCTGGCTCTTGCACCATGCAGATTCTGTGTTTAAGACTGGATTCTGCAACTGAGCCAAAGTAAACCTCACTTCCTGTGCACTGTGTGTCACGTGCTGGGTATTGTGGCTCAGTGACAACCCACGGACCAGGACACATGAACTAAGGCTCAATAACTGAGAAACTGAGCCATCTACAAACTGTGATTTATCATAATATTGTAATACCTTGAATATCAAATATCAGCAGAAAATACCTTCAATTAATTCAAGGAAGTTTGTGTGACACAGCGCAAAAGTCTAGAACTGAATCTTCTGGTATTCTCCCAATTAGGACAGGCTAGTGCACATATAGGCTTTATATACTGTACTACAGCTGCTTGGTGTTGCTTTGTTTAAAGTAAACTGCTGAGCCATACTGTCATGCTTGTGTTTTAGATGTCCCCTCAAAGCGTCATGGGGTGCGAGGTGGGTTTTTTTAGAGGTGGCTGGATTCATAGTGTGAGATGCTAGGATTGATTTATGGTGCAATACTAGGATCAAGGGCACTAGGATTAAGGGTGTGAGTGTTACGTGCCCCGTGTAGCCTGGATAAAATATAAGAGAAAAAGAGCTGTGATAGGCCCTTGCTTGTTTTGTTACCTGCTGCCCCTCAAACTGTCTCTCCTCTGCAATGCCTGTCTGCTGGACCACCCTGCCTTGGAGCCAGATGGTTATGGACCGAAATGTCAGTGTGAGCTAAACAAACCTTTCCTCCTTAAACCTTGGGTGTTGGGTATTTTGCCTCAGCAATCACAGAAAAGTAACTAAGACACATATATAAACATGTAAATTAGTCTCAGTTAAAAGGATTTACTGTGATTTACAATACGAAGTATCAGTAAATAAAAATACTGAAACCTAATCTAATTGAAAATTCTAAAGTAATTTAGAAATCACATTTTTGAGTATGAGTTCTTACAAGAATAACTAGCTAATTACTGTTTTAAAGTAAATTCTCAGTGTAAAATTAACAAATATCTAAGTGATTTTAAAGTCACTTTTTAAAAGTTTTAAAGTTGAAGATTTCTCATTAATTTTAAAGAAATGTCAGCTCATAAAATTTTACTTATTGCAAGTAAAATTAACCCATCAAACTATTTCTTTTTCCATATATTGAATTCAGTTACATGTTTAGATCTTGGTTTAGGTCTTGGTTTAGGTTAAGACTTGAAGTATCCAGGCATAAGAACTAAAACTTTCTTGCTATAAATTATTTTGAGAAAAAAGGGGAAAGTTAAATGGTTCAAATATTTTATTTGTTAACAGAATCATGTAAATATTAAAATGTTGCATATGATGACATATGGTAAGAAGTAGAAATAATCTCAGATATTTGAGTGTTCGTTTTCAAATTTCAATTTTAAATTTAATTTTGCTTTAAAATGTTTGTGATCGAACATTTTGAAATACTAATTTAGTCTGTAGCAGCTGCTGCTGTATTTTTAAGAACCTCAACTTCAAATACTTCAACCTTTTATGGAAGGATAGAAACACAGAACAAATTTTGTATAAGAACCCTGAAGGAACTTAAAGGACCAGTTGACATTACTTGTAAGCCTAGCAGGAAGGTCACAGACTACTCCTCCTGCCGCCTGACACCACTGCCTTAAAGCTTCCTTGCAAGAAGAACCAAAGCCCCTTATAGTTTTTAAAAAAAAAAAAAAGCCAGAGACACCTGGCAAAACAGAGAAAGTATACAGCTAGCGAAAAGGCCTTAACATGACTTAGTTCAAGGTTCTCCCTTTAGAGATAAGGAAACTATGACCCAGAGGGATGAAAATTCATACGATTTTGAGAGAAAGAGGACGACTATCAAAGTTTCAGACCTTCCCTTTGAATTCAGTTCTACTATCTTCAACTTGACTGCATTGCACGTATACCCAGGAGTTAACAGGAGACGACAGGATTCCAATAGTCTATCAAAAATGTATCTTTAAGCACCAAAATTCTTTATCCTCAAATAAACTTGCAGAAAACCATAGGCTGTGAATCTGATCAAAGAGAGCAGCTTTGATTGACCTATAACGGGAAGGGAGGGCATTCCTGTCAGGTAGCTGTGGAACCCGTCTGAAAACTTCCCTTTTGTAATCGCTTGTTTTTATCTGCTCTCCAGCTATACTCCATCAACTAAAGTTCTTTCAGTAACATAATTGCTCAACATCTGCCCCTGCCCCCAGGATCCAGACATACCCCACTGCTTTCTGCACACACACTCAGGACAACCAGGTCCTTTCCTCTCTAAAAATACTTGCCTTGCCACTTTCAAAATAATCACAATGATTTTCTTTTCCTAATATATAACCTCCTTGGTATTTCTGTATTTAATTTGAACAATATAAAAGGGTTGCTGTAAGTGAAAATGTCACCAAGACAAGTTAGCTGGGCCAGAGTGAAAAACAGAATAGAAATAGCTTAATAGTTAACATATTAAGAAGATAAAATTGCCAATTACACAAGATAACTACTATTTCTAAGTGGAGATACTGGCATGACAACTTTGGCAAATTGGCAGGACTTGTCTAAAATAACTGCTAAGGGTTGATTACTGAAGTTAGGGCTAATCCTCTAAATCAGAATGTTCACAATGTATTGTTAATATGCTTACACAGTCTTTACTTTTAAAATCTTCCCTTGCCTTTAAATTGACTGAGAAAGAACCTTAGCTCAGGATAACAGTTTCATTCACTTCACTCCCAGAATGTCAAGTTTGAACTCAACCACACTTGGCTTCTGTAAGAAGACACCTCATATGGAAGGACTGAGTTTTTTGTCCGGTAATACTCCTCATCACCTGGCACCTAACACACATTCAGATTTAGTCTGCAGGAAGATAGCATTCTGCCACCACAAGGCTCTTGAGGACACATAACTTGAAGACTGAAAGTGCAATAATAAAATGTAGAATGAATACTACCCCCTCAATCTTTATAAAACTGAAATACTAAGCCAAGACAGGGCTTTTTCAAAGATATATCTCAAGACAAATACAGGCAATTTCAAGAGAAAAACTTACTGGAAAGTTTTGCAAAGCACGATCTTAAGTAAACAATGACTTTGTACCTAATTGCAAATCATTCTTAAAGGAGATAAAATCTGTTTAGTTTGACTGATGTTTAAAGTCAGGTGCTCTGGGGTATATGAGCAATTCCTTTTTCCAAATACATTTATTATGCCATAGAAATAGAAAATGATTACAAATCATTTAAATTTGGAAAGGACTATTTTCTATCAAATAGTGTAAACCAGGCGATGTTTTAAAAATAAATTGCTCTAACGTTCACTGATATATGCTTAAGTATAGTTGAATTATAAATGATAAATCCTACTCATAATGTAAATACTAAGTTCCTACCCAAAGTCCTGGAAAATACACGCTGTGCAGCCTACCTGGTCTATTCTGGATGTTCCCGCTGCATTGCACCAACTATCTTGGAGTGAATCTGAGCCCCAAGCTGGCAACTGCAAACTAGATCTCACCTTCAATAGCATAGAAGTTTTCATCAGAAATGAGCAGTTCTCCCCATACCAACCCACCACCCCAAAAGGAAAGAAAAAAAACAATCAAAGTTCTTCCAATCTTAAATCTTGGCTTTATCCTCTAAAAGTTTTAGGGAATGTAAAATTTCACTTGGAATAGCCATAAGGGAACCTCAAAAAATATTAAAAGCTGTGGACAAAAATTCTCATCACTGTAAGTATTAAGCTACATTTGGACAAAACCCTAGTCATTGAACCAATGAAGACAAATTTGAATTAGATATTAAAAAGCTTTAACATTTTAACATTACTGTACAAAATCCCAGATGTAAACATATTCTAATGCACAGACAGCTGATCGTAAAAATATCTGTGAGTATTACAGTTATGTAATATTTTAGCTTAGCTATATTATATGAAAAGCAAATTTTGGTGATCTGCTAGAGTCATAAAAGCAGACATTTTTAAGAAGCTACTAATTAAGAGCTTCAATCTATATTTAAGAAACACAAAAGATTTCTCTACATTGTAGAAAGCTTGTTTTCAAAGCTTATTCTGCACTGCGTGTTATTTTTACATTCTCAGTTTCTTCCTGTGTATTCTGCCCTGTGATAATTAAAATATATACTTCAAAACTAGAACTGTTTTTTTTTTAATTTTAGTAGTAATTTAACAGTAGAACTGTTAATTTTAGTATACTACTGGCACCACCCAACTTTCTATTTTGAAAGGTTAACATCAGAAACAAAACCACTTACATACCATTCTTACCTGTAAGGGTAAGAGCGTATTACTATTGTTGTCTGTTCTGAACACATTATCTTCAATCCAAGACTTGGGAGTCAATGACGGAGTAGAGCGAGTGAATTTCGGCGGTGCTATGACATTACCAGAAAAAGGTTTCTTCAGTGGCGATATCTGATTCATAGTTCCTGGAATCCCCATGTTTCCGGTTCTCCGGTGATCTCTGCCATGCATCGCCCCCCAGGACATGCTTCCCGTGCCCCAGCCACTGCTCTGATGGTTGCTCCAAGGAGACTGCTTCAGGAGAGGCTGAGGAGAACACAGCTTTTTCAGTCAGAGGCTCTAACAAGTATAGAATTCAAGCTGGACTTTTACAGCTGAGCTAAAAAGGTCAATGCCCATTAAAAACCGAAATACATAAAAGCAAGAGAATATCTCAAGCAGCTTACAAACAGTCACTGGCTAGAGATCTTCCTATCTGAGATCATGTTTATTTAATATTGGGCAAGCTTTCCTCTTCTCATTCACCATAAATATATTTCACAGGCACAGAACCATGCAGTTACTTTTCTCCTACCAGAACTGCATGCATACACGATAGAGAGATATGGATATCCTTATAACATATTTATAAAATAAATCTTTAAAAATATAACATAATCTACATTGTAATCCAAATGCAATTATATTCTGTGAAGTCTTGTTTATTAAGTGGTCTTTCTCAATTAAAATATCCCAGTTATATCTGTGAAAATTTTTAGATCTTAGTCTTCCAAAACGGGTTGTACTACTACAGTCTGTTGTATGAATTAAAAGTGCCTTTTGAGATAATGTAGTATAGCAAATATATCTTTTTTTTCACTCTTCATTCAACTTTTAAGGTATTTCATTCAAGTTTTAGTAGTTTCTTTTAAAATCTTTTTTTTTAACTTATCCCTGAACTATTAAGCAATTATCCGATGTTACCCATAGGTGGATCCACTGAGATACACTGCCAATAAACTATGGACTTTAATAATCAAAATATGAGTCTCCGCTCAGGTCTCTTAAAGACATTTTCAAAGGTAAATTATGTTTCGATCTAGAACCTGTGGCTTGAAGAGCTGTCATCAAAGAATGGAAAACCCACATGTGTACAGTAGCTTTTTCTTTTTTTCAAGGAAGAATAAATTGCTAGTTAATTCTACTGCCAATGAGGTAATATGGTTAACAATTTTGTGCAAAGATTCAGCCAATCGAAGGATGGACCATGTTGTCACTTAAAATCAATAAATATGATACTCTAAAAATTAAACCTGCTTCTTACAAGATAATTTTTAAGGACCCTATTATATAATATCTTTCTAAAAATTTCTTAAAAATGCTCACATAATCATGAACATAGCATAACTTTCTAAGCATAACAAACCACTCCATGCATGAGCCTTACTTTCCTTATTAAAATGGCTCAACGCTCAAAATTCTTTTCCAGTGATCTAAAATTCCGTAAGACAGCTGTGCCACCTCACAGGGCCCATGGTGAGACCCATTTCTTGTCCAAAAGTAGACTGCAGTTCAATATGGGTTATAGTACATGTTCTGCTAATGTTCTATATCATGGTTTTAGTACAAAATTACCTCTAAATTTCCGTGGCAAGTTTCCAGTATTAAAAAAAAAGCCCCCAAGCCAAAAAAACAAAAACAAAAACAAAAACAGTTGCACAAGATCATATAAATTCCGGTAAAGCAGAATATTATTTCAAAATTTCAGTTTTCACCCTTATAGGTCCGATTCTCTTTACTCAGGGAGAAACCAGTGAAGAAAACAGTCAACAAAAACTGTTAACTGTTAGTTGGGTGAAGTAAGCCAGGATTCACACTTTAAAAGGTTAACCCCTGAAAACCGGTCAACGGAAAAAGTTCCACGAGTTAAGTAAGCACCGGTTAAGGTTAAATTCCGTTTCCCTATCAATCCTTAATCATGAAAATGGACTCAAATGGAATGATCACCACAATAAATGCTGACTTTATCTTTAAAAATAAGCTCTTTCAAAGTCAATGAACCACTTACAGGCCACCTCAGAAGATCCTAAGGAGGATCCCTGAGAAGACCTCAGTCAGAAAGGACTCAAACACAGATCCTGCTCGCCCGCCCGCGTTATCTCATGACAGGACCCGGTTACAACACACAGCCCACCACTGACTTCCCCAAGATGAAGGTCGCCTCGGGCTGCCACAACGTCCCCAAGGGAAACACACTACCGCGGACCCTGGCGTCCTTTGGTTTTTAAACCCACGGGACGGCACCCTAACAAGCAAAAGCACAGAAACCAAAGCGATCCCCACTCTGGGGGACTTCGACCTTGACAGCCACGGACCGCACCACGCGCTCCCGGCCTGAGCGGCAGCGCAGGTGACCTGGCGGGCGTTGGGGCGACCCGAGCCGCGGCTTCCCGAGACCGATGACGGAGGAAGCGTAAAAAGCCTCCCGGCCGCCCGCGCCTTGTTGGACAGCCGGGAGAACAGGATTCCGTGGACCCCGCTGCCCGATCGCGCTCCGGGCCGGTCGTCGCCGCGCGTCCCCGAGCAGGATCGGCTAGGGGACAGTGCCGTTCCCGCCCGTCCCGTCCCGCGGCCACGTCGTCTCCCGCGGGTGCGCACCTGGTGGTGGTTGTACGAGTTCCGCTGCTGCAGGAAGGCGGCGGCCGCCTGGTGCTGCTGCTGCTGTTGCTGCTGCTGTTGCTGCTGCTGCTGGAGCTGCGGGCTGACGGGCGACCTCCGGCTCGGCGGCGGCTGCGGCGCGGCGGGCGGCGGGGGTTGCGGCGGCGGCAGACTCATGGCGGGTGGCGGCGGTGGGGGCACGGCAGGCGCGGCCGAGAAGGGACCTCCGAAGCCGCCCCCGCCGCCGCCCCCGCCGCCACCCCCGCCGCCGCCCGCCGGGACGCTGAGCCCCCCGCAGCCGTGCGGCGACACGGGCGAGAAGCTCGGGAAGAAGGCTGGAGTCATGGACGACGGCAGCCCGGGGTAGAAGCCGTTCTCAGAGTCGGGGCTGGGCGGCGGCATGGCGCTGAGCGAGCCGCCGGCGGCAGCGGCGGCGGCGGCGGCGGCGGCGGCGCCCGGGTTGGCGGCGGCCGAGGAGCCGGGCGGCGGCGGCTGCGGCTGGGGCGGCGGCGGCTGCGGCTGGGGCGCTGGCGGCGGCTGGGGCGCTGGCGGCGGCGGCGACGCGGGTTGCACCGACCAGGGGGTGCCGAAGCCCGGCAGCGGCGGCGACGCGGGGCCGCCTCCCCCCGCGCCTCCGGGGGGCCCCCCGCCCCCGCCCCCGCCGCCCGCGCCGCCCGCGCCGCCGCCGGGATGCGGAAGGTCCGGGCTCTGCAGGCTGCTGAAGGCGCCCGCGCCAAGCGCCGCGCCGGGCAGCAGGGCGCCGGGGCTGCCGAGCAGAGGGTGGTTGGGGGACTCCATGGAGCCCGGCGCGGGGTTCACGGGCGGGGGCGGCGGCGGCGGCGTGGGGGCCCAGCCCGCATCGGGGGGCTCGGCGGCGCTGCCCTCGCCCGCGGCCGGGGGCTGGCGAGCGCTGCCCGCGCCTCCGTGTTGGCGCCGCGGGGCTGCGGACGGGAGCGGCGAGCGCTGCGGGCGCGGGGCGCGGGGCGGCGGCGGCGCCGGGCTGGAGCGGCCCGGGTGCGGCGACGGCGGCTCCGGAGGGTGGGGACGGCGGGGCGAGCTGGACGCGTCCCTCTTCTGGCTGCTCAGCTGCTGCTGCCGCCGCTCACTGAAGTCCTGCGGGGAGGAGGTGCGGCAGCAGCAGCAGGAGGCGGAGGAGGAGGAGGGGAGGTGCAGACTCGGTTTGAAGTCCTGGGAGGGGAGGAGGTGGGTCACACCCGCGTCCGCGCCGCCGCTGCCGCCGGGCTGGCGGCTGGGTAGTCTCCCCGCGGTCGCCGGCCGCTGCCCTGTCGGCCCCCGCTGCGGCGCGTCCTGCACGGACGGTCGACGGGCGGGTCGCGGGGAGGAAGAGGAAGCGGCGGCGGCCGGGGAGGAGGCGGCCTCGGCCCGGCCGGTGACAGGCGGCGGCGAGCGCGGGCCGCAGGGCGTGGCGGCGGGCGGCGGGCGGCGGGCGGCGGGGCGGTGCCGAGCGCGGACCGGCAGAGCACGGCAGTGAGCGGCGCCCCGACCCCGAGGTCCCGCCTGGGTCGGATCGGCGGCCGCGCGAGGAGACGTGCGCCGCTCGCGGCCCGGCCAGGAAGGAGCCGGAGCTGGGGCGGCGCGGCCGTGTTGGACGGAGAGGGGAGTTAGTGCGAGGGGGACACTGTGTCAGAACCGGGCCACCCGCAGGGGGCCCAGCCGCCTTTCACGGCGGCCACAAACGCCACCCGAGACCCGCTCGGGGGCTGCGGCCACCGCCGGTGCGGCCGCTTAAGAACCCCGGAACGTGCGTCAACGCCACCTCACAATTGCGCCGCCCCCCGCGGCGCGTCCCGGCACGCGCGAGCGCGAGGCCGCCCCGCCCCCTGCCCCGCCCCTTATTAACATGCGGCTCGGCCGGCGCGCGGGAGCGAGCGGCGCGTCGCCAAAGGGGGAGGTGAGGCCGCGCGGGGCCGGGGCGGCTCGTTCACAGGGCGGGCGCGCGCACTGGTGGGCACGAGCGGGCGGCCCCGACGGCTCCTGAGCAACGGCGCGGTGTCGGGGCGGGGTTGGCCGGGGTCGCACGCGTCCCCTTCCTCTCGGCCCCGCCTCCTTCCTGTCACTCCCGGCCCGCGAGAGGCCTGGCCACAGGGCTGGGCTTCGCAGGGCGGGACCGGTCGACGGAGGAACCTGAGGCCCGGTAGCCCGATCGGCCCCTTCTACTCTGCGCGCCCCTGCCAGCCCGGGGTCGCGGCCGGGTCGCCGTGCTCGCCCCGCCGCGTGCCGCCCCGGTAGCCCTTCTGGGCTAAGGTCCGTGCGAGGCGCGCGGGTGCATCGCGCTGTCACCGACCTTCCCGCCGCCGCTGCGCCGAGGCGTCCCCGCGGGGTGCCCGGGAGGCCGCGCGGCTGGTGCGCGGCGCTGCCACGGTCACGCCCGCCGCCGGAACAAAGTCTGCGGCCGCGCGGCTCTTGCTCCCATGGCAACGGCGCCGGCGCCGCGGGGCGGGAGGGCTCGCGTCCCGGCGCTGCGGCTGTCACCCTGTTACCCGCGGCGGCGCGCGGGGCTCCCCCGACACCCGCGTGCCTGCCCGCGCCCCCACGAGGCTCCAAACGTTGCTGAAGCGTTATGAATTTTCAGGGGAGCAGGAGTTCTCGCATGAGGGAAAGAGGAGGTTCTGACTCAGTAGCGGGCTTGCTGAGACTTGCAGACTGCAAAGGCAGAGAGCTGTCCTGGCTGGGAACTCTCCGGAGAGCCCCGGGAGAGGAACGGGTCCCGTGCGCTTCCCTTCCCGCAGGAACATTTTGCATAGAGAAAAAAAATCGAAGGCGTAAATAATAATAATGATCTAGACTACATTACACGATAGGATAAGAACTTCATGTTTTGTAATTTTGACCGGTTTTATTGGTGCTTATTAGACAAGTGAAACTACTGAAAGAATCTTAAACATCGACTCATTCCAGGAGTTATACAAGGTTGATTCAGACTTGTCTGGTTTAGAAGTAGGCTGAGATAACAATTATACTGTACATTAGCATACTCTGTGCTGTAAGCAGGTGACGAATTGATGCGAATCCTCATTCTTTATTAAATGTGATTTCCACTTCTGTTCGGTGTTTCCAATGCATGTAAATCAAAATAAACAGTAGACCGAGGACAGCATTGCAAGGGGAAAATGTTCCATGTATGTTTATGTCTGATATCCTGTCTGAAAGTTTCATACTAGCTTTACAATAGGGAAAAGGTACTTTAAAAAATTCTTAAATGTTTCAGAAATTGGCTGAGTAAATAGAAAATCGGTTTGAGCTAAATCTCAAAATCATTTTTAACAATCACAAAACAGAGCTGGAGAAGTGGTTTTATTATTCCAAATTACAGTATCTACACAATAGCCTGAGCCCATTAAAATATATATAAACGTCTATTTTTACAGCATCCACTGACACTTTCTTACATTTTATTCACTAATGTATTTTTCAGCGAAAGCCTTAAAAGTGGAGGCTTTTGTTTTCTAAGTGAAGTTGTGTTGGACTGGGGGTCCAGTAACAAATTTGAAGATAAGAAAGTACAAGTCTTTCCTGAGTCATCTAACTTAGCTCAATGTTAGAAGAAAGCACATGTTTGAAAGCTAATGGTCCCTTTTGGGGACCATTAATCAGATTTTTTGGTTTGTTTTAAAGCTCTAATTCTGGTTTTGTTTTGAAGACTTAGGCATAAATTCAGTTTAAATAGTAAGGCCAAACTGCACATGAAGTACATCAAATTTGTAACCCTAAAGTTACTTTCTGACATCTAAAACTTTTAAGGTGGGGAGTTTCTTGCCTTTGCAAATACGCAGAAAGTTTTCCTGTATTGAGTGTGAGGAGACAGGAAATTGGGAGTGATAATCTCCAGAGATTCCACACCAAGATCTTTTGTGTCTTTATTGTGACCTTTTAAGTGGAAATGTTGACTTTAGGTCCCATTTACTAAGGACCCTGATATTTTTAATTCCATAGCTTAGTATCCATTTTACTCCCGCTGTCCTGGACAAGCATTTAAAAGACATTTTTGCTACCACTCTGTATGTTACACTCAAACCCCCACGAACACCCATGCAGGTGAAACAAAGCTTGTTATGCAATTGCTACTTTCAGGATTTTAGGACACGAAATAGATTTTGTTTTTAAATTATTTTTTAAAGTTACTATGTTGAACTCAAATCACTAAGTTGATTTTAAGGCCTGTGATTAGGTCATGAGGTGAATTTAAAACTTGTCCTGTAAGACTTATCTCTGCTCAGTCTTAAAACATTCTGCTCAGTCTTAAAACCTCCTGGACGCCCTTTTCTGTCTTCACTGTCAGCCGCTGACCTGGCTGCTGATTGCCGAAGAGAACTGCTGCAGTCTCTCTGCCTGTGTCCCTGACACCTGGCACTGCCTCCTGCTGCCCAAGGATGCCCTGTCCCCCTCCTGTCTCCAAGGTGTGCTGGATCCTACATCCCCCACCTTCTCAGGACTCAACCCTCACAGTCCACTCTCTCTTTTCGCCTTCTCCGCTGTCCTAGGCAAACTTCCAGGCACACCAAATCCTACTTCACTAGTTCTCACCCTCAAAAAATAAACCTTCAGTGTCGGCCTCCCCTTGGCCCCCTCAGTGGCCACCCTCCTTTTCGACTTTCACCCCCTTGCCCTGACAAGTGCCAGTTTAAATCCCCAAGCAAATGTCTCACAGACACCTCAAATTCAACAGGACCAAATCCAGCTGCCTCAGGGGTCCCCGCCCCTGTGACTAGTTTGTCATAGTCTTTAGCTGGCACTTCATTGTTCCAGTCACTCTGGCCAGAAATCTTAGAGTCAGCTTGACTTCTGTCCTCCTTGTGTCACATTCCAACCATCAGGACGTGCTGCTTAGCCTACTTTTAACTTTATACCCGGAATCCAGCCGCTGCTCACCATTCCCACTGCCAGCAGCCTGGCCCAGAGTGCCACCATCTATCCCCTGGTACCTCCATCTCTCTCCTGGTGCTGCCATCTCTCTCCTGGTGCCAGTGTCTCTTCAGCTTCTGAGCTTCACCAGCTCCATTCTCCTCAGTGTCGTGGTGACCTCTGTAGAACAGCCTGACAGTGCCTTTGAAATGGAACCCAGGTCTTGGCAGTTCCAGAATAAGAGTCATTTTCTCAGAATAAATGTCAGAATATTCAATAACCAAAGGGTTTTCTGTGGTCCCCCCTGTCACTTTCTACCCCCACATCTTATTTCTCTTAACATACCAGGCTAAGTCAGCCTCAGGGCCTTGGCCAACCTTGCAATTCCGGCTACTCACACTGTCCAGAATATTTGTCCTTAGAATATCAGCAGGCTCACTGTGTTGTGGTTTCTTGAGCCTCCCTCTCTCTGCCACTGTCTGTCTATCTGTCTCTCTCTGCCCCTCTCCGCAAGGTCATTGTCTCAGAAATATCCTTCCTGAACCCCACTGCAAAATGGTAGCCACCCTCCCCCACTCCAGCCTCCCTGTTCCTAGGCTGTGTGATTTTTCTCCACCTGACACATTATTTACTAAAATTGTTTATTTGCCTTCCTTATTAGACCACAAGTCACATGAGGGAAGGTGTTTTCTCTCTTCTGTCCGCTGTTCCTTTCTCTGTCTAGAACAATACATGCTACATATGCATGCACTGCATGAGGCAATGGTTGAACTGATGAAAAGCATAGTAAGAAATAGTAGCTACAAGTAGCTAGCAGTATTACGAAAGGCTTTGTTAATGGCTTGTTTGCTGGCAGGAGCTACCCACGGAGCACACTCCTCTCATACCCGGGGTTCATGGGAAGCCTAGATAAATCCAGGTACTGGCGGGATGAGTGAGCAAAGACAGATAAGGTATCTTAGCCTTTCACACTGGGGCGGAGGTAAACCTGGACTCTGAGAGAGTCACCTGTCTCAGGAGCCTGCAGTCAGGACTCTGCACTCTGGGAACTGAGATAGGGAGGGAAGAGACCAAGGCACAGGGTTCAAAGTAGGAGCTTGTGCAGAGACAGGTCGAGGTGAGCTTGTCGAAACAGTTCAGGGTGCAGAGCAGTGGGTCCCACTCCGTGCCTTACTTCCAAGCTTCGGGCATCTTGCTGTTACAGAGACTATAAACATGAATGACCCCATTGAGTAGGATGGGTTTAAGTCTTTAGATGAGATCTGTCTAGTCCTGGTTTTGGGATGGGAAGGGAGAGAGAAGAATTAATATTTGTACGGACTGTGCCTACCTTAGGGTGCTGGATTGATGTCACCCCTTAGAGTAGCATCCCCTTAATTACATCTGGTTTTCGCTGCTTGTCTAAACCATCCTTATAATCTCTCCACTCACAGATTTCTCCTTGCCTGTCTCTTACCTATCAGGTTCCTTAGGTTTATATTTTTGGTCTTCTCTATCACTACATGGTCTTTCTAGGTGATCTCACCCACTACCCGGTTAAAATGTCATCGGTGTGCTAGTATTTTCCAAACTCATCTGTCCAGCCCTGAGAATTGCATTTTCAGCTGCCTAAGCTGTGTGACCAGTGCTCCCCTGACGTGTCAGTGCAGTGTGTATCCATACGTGCACATGCATCGTCCCCTAACCTGCTGCTGCTCTTTTGCTTCTGGTCAGGGCTGATGCCATTATCACAGCCAGTTCCTCAAGCTGGAAACATGTCATCCTCTTCCTCTTCCTCTCACTCGTCAAAATCGTTGGCCACCATACCCTGTGGATTCTCCTGCAGAAATGTTGCTCCCACATGATCTTTTCAGTCCAGCTTTGCTGTTCTTGCCTTAGCTTTGTATTCTTTCCCTGTCCTGCTCATGTCCTCTTTGTTAATCCCCCGGCCCTTTTCTCTTTTCAGTCTATTCCCCTTAATGTTTGATCTCCTGCAACAACTGTGTTTGGCTACGCTGTCCATGTCAGTGCCCACCTACCTGCTCCCCAAGTGCCGAGTCTGAACGGGCTGGCAGTCAGAACCCTTTGGAATGTAGGTACAACTTGCCTCTTCACCTTTTCCTCTGGCCACAGCCCATTCTGCCTGATCCTTTTTGACTCAATCGCATCATCTCACAACTCAACCTTTAGACATGATGTTTTTACTCCCTCGAGTGCCCCATCCCTCTTTTCACAGCCAGGTTTTCCTTAGCTTTCAGGACCCAGTTCAGATACCCTCGTCCTTCTTGCCCCCTCAGACCTGAGAGTTGAGGCTTCTGCTCTTGTGGTAGTACCATGATTACTTTTTATTATAACAGGTATCACATGGACAATAATTATCCCTGCACTACCCTTGCCTGCTGCAGTACCTGAAACATAAGTGCCTAGTAAGTACTTGCTTCTTAGTAATTACCCAGTGAATGGTGTATGAAAGGAACACAAAAGGAAGGAAAGCAATAAAAGAAGGAAAGAAAGAAAGAGGAAAGAAGGAAAGAAAATGTTTCAAAATATGCTTACAAAGAGATGTGCCATGTTGTGGAGCATTTTTATTATTGTTATTACTATTATTGATATTATTACTATTCTGGGTCTTGAACCTGGGCCTTCATAGCAAACTGCATTCCCAGACCTTTTTGAGAAACATGCCAGATTTGACCTTGTGATCTCCTCCCTCAGCCTCCCAGAGTTCTAGGAGTACAGGTGTGTGCTACCACACTCAGCTGGAGAATTGCAGCATCACTGATGTACGTTTGCCTGAGAAACAAATGCGAACAGGCCATGAAAACAAAAACCAAATCTCATTCTCCTGCCAATATTTTCTTTGACACTATCAAACTAGACAGCCATTCTGGCTGTCCCAAATTGCATTCTCATTATTAGGCCATCCAGTGAATGAATTCATTGGTGAAGGAAAATATCTAGAATCTTTCTCTTAGGACAAGGCATAACCCCAAACACAACAGGAGATCTTTGCAGGCAGTGGCACTCTTCGTAGAGTCTGGAGTCTTGTCATGTAGCCCCAGTGACTGAGCGTGGAGGGAGGCTTCCCATCTCTGCAGACCCTCCTGGGGTGCCCCTGGGACGCACAGCTACACAGGCTCACAGCTCTGTCACTGCGTAGCTTCCCTTTAAGGCCTGCTCGGCTCAATGAGACTGTCAGTTTTTGCAGGTAGTGGCTATGCCTTTTCTATTCCTTTGTTTTCCTAGTTCTGAGTGATTCATGGCTGTGTCCAGAAACTATTTGCTGAGAACCTAGTATGTGGCCAACATCATGGTAGGCACAGGGTGTACCATCAGCAACAGATCAGAAACACATCCTGTTCAGAGTCACGGAGGTGGCAAAGAAATGTCGCTGATGCCAGATAACTCCCAGAACCAGAAACTGATTTTCTGGGTTGAAACTGACCTACTCATTTGAAATCATGCAGGCTGCAGCGTTGTCTTGTTGGGCTGGTCATGGGTGGAACCCTGATGATTACAGAATATTGAGGTGTAAGGCAAATTCAGAGGAAGGCAGGAGGAGTTACTCACCAAAACCCTCTGTACTCCTAGCTTGAAATGGGGTTTCCGTTTTTTATACTCTAGTGATGTATTTTATATATAAACATAAAGCAGATAATAATGCTGTTTTATGATTGGCTCAGAAACAAAGTAATTTACATAGACTATGCCTAGTGCCCCTGAACACATTTGTTAGTCTCTTGCTCCATTGTTTGAGCCCTGGGCTCCCACCAGAGGCCAGGCATTGAGGGCAAAACAGAGCCACGTGACAGGCCTTAGAAACAGTGGCTAGGGATATATCCTAGGTTTTAAGCTCAGAGTGTCTTAAATTCTACTCACCATAGCACTGCCTATAACAGTTAAGTTAGGGAATCACCATAGTAAGCGAATGGTTAAAGAGAATGTGATGTGATATATATAGATATTTAAACATCTATCAAAATGAATAGCAATTGGCAGTAGTGACCTTAGAGAGAAAGCATTTATTTTCAAAATATACATCCCACAGCAACTCAGAGATAGTCTTCAAATGTGCTTACGTATCATTCTCCTATCTTATTAGAATGACTCCTGGCAATATATATTAGATGTATTGGATTTTTTTCTCTCCCACATTCTGGAAAGCTAACTCCTTGAATGGATAAATTATTCTGTGCAGAGAAAAGTGAAGATGCATTTTGACTAAATACTAAATATTTAGACTTTATGTAGATGAAGAGTATTGCATCTATCGAATTTGTTTTTAGTATTTTTAGAATCTCAGAAGATTAAAGGGTTTAAATGTTTATTTTAGGAGCCATGAATGTTCAGTTTAAGAGAAAAAAAGTCGTGAAGAGCTGGGGTGTAGCTTAGTGGCGCCTGCCTGGCAAGCAAGGGGTCATGAATTTGATTCCTGGCCCCACCCCCAAATCATGCAGCTCCTTCAGGAGCAGGCATTATGACGAGGGCTTCAGTTGGTTAAAGACAGTGAAGGGAAAACACACGGAGGAAAGGTGAAGGTTTCCTTTCCAAGTCCTTCTTAGTCACTTCTGTGGACTTCTTATATGGCATTCTGGAAGGGATGGCAGGAATTTATGAGGGTATTTGAACCACCCCCTTCTTTTTGGTGGGAGGGTCCTGGGAGTTGAACCCAGGGCATTCACCTTGACGTACATCCTTAGCTCATTTTCTTTTTTATTTTAAGATAGTCTCACTAAATCACTATATTGCTCAGGACAGACTCGAGCTTGTGATCCTCTTGCCTCAGCCTCCCAGAGTGCATGGGTTACAGGCCTATGCTAGCAGCCCCAGATCCAAATTAATTTATAAGTGGAAATCATTGTTCTAAATGGGAAGAATATGATCTGTGGCAATAAGAAGAAACAACTCGATTCTCAATAGAAAATTGTAGAAAACTTGTAAGGAAAATGAAAATTTAAAAGATTTTCATACTGATTTACTTTGTATGTAAGAAGATGCTAACACTTATAGGCCCACAGTTACTCCATATTTATTTTACATCAAGAGAAGCAGTGTGGTGGGTACATCAGGACTGTGGAGACTTGGCTTTCAGTTCCGGTCTCTGTTACGACGCAACCTTGGCAGTGAGGCCTCAGGAACCTCAGTAGTATTACCTGTGCAGTGGGGATTGTGGTGAGGATGAATAGCAGTATTTTAAGTGGAGCCTTCTATAGTGTTTGACACAACATAAATGTTTAAATAAACGAACACCCTGAGCTGCCATCTAATTTGTAACTTCAGGTAAACAGTAGACCAGAAAGTCGGCTGGAAGAACATGGCAGAATCTGGAGGACTGAGTAACAAAGTTTAAAAAAAAAAAGGTAGTAACATGCAAATATATAGCACTTATGGTAGCAAAAATACCTGTTTACAGTAACAGAAAAATAAACAAAAATAAAAATAGGAAATTAATTTTCTCCTGCATCTAAAAGGGAAGAACATGATCATGCTGAAAGTTAAATGTTAAACCGATTCAGTCACTGCTTAATCTCCCTGAAGAAAAACAGTGATGTAAGTAGGGCAAACTCCAATTTTAAGAATGGTGCCAAATTCGGTTACCAGTTCTGTTACTCATGGGTGATGTGTGCTAATCTAGGCAGGTTAACCATTCTCCACCTGTTTTGTCCTCTGGTAAATGACACAGGGAAATGTGTGAGTTTAAAGCACTGATCTTCAAACTAAGACACAATAAGACCACCGAAGTCTCAAAAATATAAATACCAGATACAAAGGTAAACTATATAGAATTATCTGAAAGATTTTAGTAGCCTTATTTAAAAAAATAAAAGAAGTTAACTTTAGAAGTATATTTTAATCATAAAATATAACTGTATTTAAAATATTATTTCATCATATTTATGTAAAAGTTTTGACTGCTTTTTTGCATCAATTAATGTGTTTGTTTTTTGTGATTTTTCCTGTTAATATTGTGTATTACATTGTTTGAACTTCAGTTTCTAAACTAGCCAGGGATAAATTCCACTTGATCATGCCGTATAACTTTTTATTTATATTGCTAATATTTTGGAACATATATATTACATGTATGATGCATGATACATATCAGTACTGGGATAGAACCCAAAGGACATATTACCACTGAGCTGCATTGTTAGACCTTTGCCTTTTTTATTTTGAGATAGAGTCTTGCTACATTACCCCACCTGGTCTCCACTTGCAATCATCCTGACTCAGATGGAAGTATAAGAATGCTGTTGAAGATACTCACATCTACACTCACATGTTGCTTACTGAAGGTGATGCTTCTGAGAGATGTGTTGGTGTATGATTGTGCCATTGGGTAGTTTCGTAGTTGTATAGTCCTCACGGCGTGTACTTACGCAAACTAAAGATGGCTATAATTCCATTATGTGATACAATCTCATGGAACCACCATTATATATGTAATCCACGGTTGACCTAATGTGCTAAAGAAACATTTGACTCTATAATAGTAAGGAATATTAATCTGGAGTTTCTGCCTTATGATGGTTTTGTCTGGCTTTCTATCAGGGTAAATAATATTACTCTTACAGTTTGAGTAGAGATATATCCTTTCCTGTTATAATTTTTTCTAAAATGTGTATAAGATTTAAGTAACAGGTAGAATTCACCAGGAAACCCATCTGGATCAGAACTCTTTTCCACAAAAAGATTTTGAATTGCTAATTCAATTACTGTACCTGCCTTAAGTCTTATTTTTAATTTTTTTTTTCAATTCCAATTTTCTGTGTTTAGGAATTTGTCCATTTCATCTAAGTCATCTGCATTGCTTGCATACAATTGTTTATAGCATTCGCTTATAATCTGTGTAATTGCTCTGTGGTCTTTACAGAGGTTTCCTGTTTTCTTCCTGGTTTTAGTAGTTTAAGTATTTTTTTCTGCTCAGTCTGGCTAATGGTCCATCAATTTTGGTGATTTGAAAAAAAACTAACTTGGTTTCATTTATTTTTTATTAGTATTTCTATTCTCTATTTCATTTAACTGTGCTCTGATTCTTATCATGGTCTTTCTTTGGCTTGCCTTAGTTTTAGTTTATTCTTCTTTTACTATTTTATTAAAACAGAAGGCTAGATCATTAATTTGAGGCTTTTATTCTTTTATATGTAAACATTACAGCCATTTATTCTCTGATCACTTTTTTAGCTACATCTCATAAGTTTTATTTATTTATTTTTGGTACCAAGAATCTAACTTGGGACCTTGCACTTGCTAGGCAGGCACTGTGCACCTAAGCTATATCCCCAGCCCACATCTCCTAAGTTTTGATGCATTGTTTTTATTGATCTCAAACTATTTGTATCTTCTTGAACTTGTAACTTCTTTTTTGAACCATTTAAAATTATTATCATTATATTAATGCATGCTAATATTGCATGGTGATGGGAGTTATTTTAAGAAGTTGGTACATGCATTTAACATACTGTAGTCAATTTGAATTCCTTCCCCTCTCACTTTCCTGTCCCTGCCCTCTTGTTCATTTCCTATCTTTAGAAGTCTACCTGCTGGTTTCCTGTTTTCTCTCCTTTATTTTGTATTTGTCTGTCTGCCTGTGGTTTTTAGTTTTCTTTTGTAGTAAAAAACATGTAATGTTTAACTTTCTGCTTTGTCACATACTTGTGAATTTCTCAAATTTCCACCTATTCTGGTGAATTAATTTCATTCTACTTTAGTCAAAGAAAAAAGTTTATTTTATTTAAAAGCTTTTAAATTTGTTGAGGTTTGTTTTAACATATGCTGTAATGGAGAATTTCCCTGTATGCTTGAAAATAACGTGGGTTTTACTGTTGCTGATCGGAGCCTTCTAGAGATATGTTACAGCCCTTTGGTTTATACAGTTGTCCCAAGTTTTCTAGTTCCTTCTGGATCTTCTCCTTAATTCTTTTATCCATTATTAACATTGGGTTCTTCATGTCTTCAAATATTATGGTTGCATGTCTGTTTCTCCCTTAAATTAGGCTGTCAGGGCTCTGTTGATAGGTGAATTTATGTTTGTAATTGTTTTTTCTTCTTAATGAATTAATCTGTTGTTTCATGACTTTTTTTTTTGGCTTCTACTGACAAATTTTGGCCAAAATACTCTTGTCTGTACTAGTAGAATATGTTGGGCTTTCTTTTGGATACACCTTTATATGGTATTCAGTTTTCTCTCTGTTTACTTTTACCTTACTTTTACCTTTGAGTCTAATATGTCCCTTGTAGATTGCAAATAATTGGATTATCTTTGTTCCATCCTACCATTCTCTACTTTTAAATGGAGAAAGATACACATTTTATTAGAGAATAATATGGTCATTATTTCATAAACTGGACATTAGTTCTTTTTCACAAATTAATTAATGAGAACTCGCCTATTAGCATATTAGTTTATCTTTTTATATTAGTAAAATGAGTATTTGTATTAGATGTGTATTATTTTAATTTTGACTGCCTTTCAGTATTAATTTTGTAACTTATTTCTCAGTGTTTTTGTAATTTTTCTTGTAATGCATATTGACAACATTTATGTGAGTGAAAACATAAAAGCAAAATTTTTCTGGAAGAATATGAAATTCGCTTATCACCTTGTCAATTAGATATGTGGTGTCTGTTTTCCATACATTGAGATAAATATGAAGTGCCATAGTTTTTATTTCATATATGTGTATAAAATCTAAAGGTAAAATGAAATTCTTATTTGAGTTCAAAGAAGAAAAAAAGATTTAAAATTTGCAAATTAAAAATATTTTCATTCTTTTTACATAGTTATGGGTATCACATTGTTATAATATTCAGATTTTATTGATATACTTATATAAAATAGTAACTATATTTGTGATAATTTTATACACATGTTATATATCATTTTATATATATATATCTACTGCAACAGTTTCCACTTTTTTAGATACCTTAAACTGTACATTTAAAAGTGTTCAAATAAACATTGTTATTAAAATTATTAAAATGTTCAAAAGTTCTTTACGTAATTCTTAAAGAAAAGAACTGGAAGACTAGACAGTAAAGATATTCAAGTTTATAATAACAGACTGCCATATGTAAGTGCTGAGTTCCAAGTGCCAGTCATACCTCCATTGTAGAATGCATGCATGGATTAAATATCTTGAATAGTATCATAAAAAACTACATATTTGCTATCTAAAGGAAGGATCACCGTGGAGCCAGATTTTTCCCTGAGTTAGGTAACTATCAGTTGGTAGGCAGAGAGCTGTTCCAGATGGAGTGGGAAAAGGTGAGAGAAGGGTAGGTATGATACCTACAGTATCAGCTGGAAAAGACAGGCTTGGGTAGCTAATCTTTGTCAGATTTTTGTCTTCGTCAGATCTCACAAAATGAGAGTATGATTTAGAAACTAGACTTAAAATAACTCAGAAGTATGAAGATTCTTATATCACAATTATTTTCTATTCTGCAAGCGGTTCTTGAACATCCAGTTCTAGTCTGGCACTCGATAAGGCACCAAGCATGCAAAAGTGAGGAAGAACACAGATGAGCGGTACACTCAGAAAAGTCTGATGAAGCAAGATGCATAGTACAAGAGGAAACTATTATGCTGCGGGTTGAACAATTTGATACTATTTGTTCATTTTGACCTATCTGCACCTGTGAATTCCTATTTTTTAACCCATAGGTATGTATAAATTTCAGGTGACAGAACAATAAATTCTGAGACATGTATTAATCATTTGAGCTGGGCATTGAAAAATGATGCAAAACGTGAATAATTGGATAGGTTGTAGGTAAGAGGCTTTGAGGTAACAGGATAGATACTTGGGAAGTATGTATAAGAATAGAAAGGAGCCTGAAGCTCTGTCATGAGTTCTAAAGGGTCAAAGAGACTACTGAGATGGCAGTGGTAAGCCAGTGAAGATTTTCCCAGAGGGAATACAGTACTCAGATACAAACATTAGGAGAAGTCACTTGGCTGCATGGGCGTAGGTAATAGGTAGTGTGCTGGACACTAGAGACGTTGGGATGCCTAGGAGATCCTGAAGTTGTCAACATGAATTGCAGTAATGTACATTGAGGGACTGAGAAATGGAGAATAATGTATCCCGGACAGAATCAGCCTGGTATGGCTAATGACCGGCTTTGCAGGATTGGTTGAAGGACATATAGGTGCAGAAGTGGAGGAAGAGTTAGCCATGTGGAGCCCTGCTGTGTAGGTCCTACCTTCGCTGGTGTGCAGGTGACAGCTGAAGCTAGGAAAGTGGATGTTACTTTCCAGCAGAATTTACTGAAGGGGAGCAGGGCTGGCTCCAGGGTAGTGGAAAAGGACAGAGGAGAGGGTAAGAGATGAAGCTGTGGCCCACACTTTACAGTATTTTATCTGGGTCACAGTGCTTATTTCTCTGTGTCTGTTCTTCACAAGTCTGTAAGACCTTCAAAGGCAGCCACCAAACCCTACCCATTCTTTGGCATCCTCAAAGCTTACAGGTACTTAAATGCTCACTGGCTCCTATCCTAACTTTCATGGAATGTTTCCTGGGTTCTAGTAAGCTAGAGCCTCACTTCCAAATGGCACCTAAGAGCCATTCCACTTCATCCTTCCTAACAGTTCCATGAGTTGATTCTAGTGTTAGCTCCATTTTACAAATGAAGAAACTGAGGCATGAGCTTGTTCAATATGAAACTTGAACATTGTGGGTGCCTGAAGCTAAATTCAGACAGTCCAGCACCAGCAGGTACTTGGCATTGAACTCTTATGCCATGGCATGAGTGGAGTCAGAGTGATTTCCATTTAGTTCATAAAAGTTCTAATACCTCAAAGCACCTTGTGAGATGGAGAGGAGAATATTCTTATACTCACATTAAAGTCATGAGCTAACTCATTTAAACTGAATTAGGTAATTTCATGAAGATACATGGGTTTTAAGTGACAAAACAAAACCAGACCACCATCTTCTGAGTTACAACTCTGTAATTCTGTGCAGTCTTGAAACTCCTGTTCAGTGTTGTTCCTAGCAGGATGTATTTCCATGAGGAACTTAAGACTGCAGGATGTCTTGTCAAACTTACTTGCAAAGTCTAACACAGTGTATTAATCAACAGTGCTCAAGATTGGAGCACAGCACATGTGTAAAAATGATGAGTTTAACTGTAAACTGTCTTGTTTATCAAATTGTTCGTTATCTATCCTTGCTGGGGACATAACTTGGAAGACCTCTTAGGTACGATGCTAGTTATCTCACACAGCTTGAAAGTCCAGTCATTCTAGAGTGTTCTGTTGTTCATTTACTGAGAAAGATAAGATTTGCTTTTTTAGTGGAGGATGCAAATCACAATGATGGCATCTGAATTTCTATAGGCATTTGTTTAGCCTAATCCTGGACTACACAAAGACTTTGATGGTTGGTTTTTAGAGATAGGGAAAATTCACAAAACATTTCAAAGGAACTGAAAATGAGATTGATAGTAAATGTTATACTTGTGTTCAGCTCTTTGTATCTTAGGAAAAAATATTCCAGTATGTATGACACATACTGCCTTGCTTGGGATTTATCAATCTTAGGCAAGCTTGTATTGCCATTTGTCCGGCATTACACAAGACTGTTTATTTTGCTAAGTTTCACCATTGCTGATGTACACTCTGAAGCAACAAATACCACGGAGGGTTCATGGAAGATAAATCTGTTTTGAAAGTATAGATTTGTTTGTGTAGAAGGTGAAAGCATATTCTCTGTGTCTAATAAAATTTAGTCCCTTAACTTCTAAAATAAGCAATATTATGGAAATTAAAACAGAGCTACCTACAGTCTTAGAGTTGAAGGAAGGGAGAGGGGGAGGAAAGGACGAATGGAGAACTTTAGAAATTCTTGACCATAGTATTAACCATTGACATTTAAAATATTAACAATTAGAATAATGAAAATGGTAACATTTCTTTCTACCTGCAAGGCACTCACTTCATAGGTGAGGGAATTGAGGCACAGAGAGGTTAGGCAGCTTGCTGAAAACAGTAAAGCCAGTGTGCTGGGGCTTCTGTTCTCAATTCATTGTGTTAAAGACTTAAAACTATTGAAAGATTTATGATTTTGTGTCCACTAAGCTAGAAAAGACTTTGAAGAAGTGTTAGCAGTTGAGATCTTTGAAAAAGATCTTGAATGTAGAGTTTGGAGAGGCAGAGAATTTAGTGTTTGAAAATGAAGTCTCAGTGTAGATTTGAAGAGCTCTGTGTATTTCAGATCTTTCAGTTTCCCTGAAAGATGTAGCAATGTCTCTCAGCAGCAGAGATATGAGGGTGCAAGAGGTTTATGAGGAGCTGACAGCTGAGTGCTAAGATGGTTTGCCTGTTAATCTTACTGAAACCAGAGGTCGTGGCTTTCCACTGATGCCTTCACACCTGCTGCTCACAGTGCCCTTCCTCTAGGTCAAACATTGTGGCAATAGATATCTTTCTGCCCACCCTCCCTTCCTTCAATTTTCCAAGTCAATGAAATTAGTTAAACTGGCTCTTTGCCAGGTACTGATGATTAAGGAAGTACATAAGTAAATAAATAGTTATTGACTGTGTGGAGAATCAGTAATGGTCTTGAATTGGCCATTGTTCATGGCCTACGCTGGTAGGAAAGAGGGAATGGTTACTTCAGCCTTGGGAAAAGGCTTTGTGGAAGAGATTAGTACTGGAGCTGTGTCTTAAAGGTTGTGTAAGTTGAAGGAGATGTGTTCACAGCAAAACAGGAAAAGCATTCCAGGGAAAGGAATCAGCAAAGCATCAAAGCCTTGGAGAAGACTGAGAGGCAGTGTTGGGGAAATTAAGAGAGGGATGTGTGAATACCGCATATGGTTTGCGGTGAAGCCATTTGGCCATGGCTGGAGAAATAGGCCAGGGTCTGACTGGGGAGACAAAGATAAGAATTTACCACTGGAAATCTACCATCAGGGTCTAAACTCAACGCCACATCTCTTTATGATAGTCATGTTTTAAACATCCCACTGCAGTTCACCCTATAACGTTTGAGCTTCAAGGCTCCAGGGATGCTGGGTTACTAACATAGTCCTTGGTCTTACACAAAGCCCTCTTCCTATCCTCTGTGATAGGTATAGTTAATGTTAATTGAGAATCAGTTTGATCTTGGATATAAGTCTGACAGGATTTTAAAAAAATCATCTCAGGAATTTTTTTTAAACTCTAATTTAATGCAAAAATATGTTACTGAGGGTCAATATTGATGAGTAGCAATATTTCATTCCAAATATTGTTGTAAAGTTTTTAAAAATAGATACTGCTTGCTGCATGCCGCACATTTTTCTGTAGGCATTTTACAAACATTAAATCATCTGATGCTTGACCTGCACAAAGAGCAGTAAGTACTATCATTAAGCCTGTCTTAGAAATGAGAAAATGAAAAAAAAAAAAGAGAGAAAACAGCTAACTTTCCCAAAACTATAGAGCTAGTAAGTGAGGGAACTGGGAATTGAATGAAGGCCACTTATAGGAAATATAGAACATCTTCGTTATCATTTATCTACTCTTTAAATTTACTTAACCTTTTTCAAATTAAATTGTTAGACACACTTTGAACTTTTTTTGATTTCTTGTTTAAATTGGTATTCTATCATACAAATATAATACACACATTTACAAATATCACGTGTAGTACATAATATTAAAGATCTGTAGCTCTCAGCCCTGGGTACACTCTAGGATCACCTAGGATTTTTTTTTTTTGGTACCGGGGATTGAACTCATGACCTCACACTTGCCAGGCAGGCGCTTAAGACCTAGGATGTTTTTTAAAAAGTTATTATTGGCTCTAGCTCCACTAGAGTGATTCTGATTTAACTGAGTTGGGTGAAGCCCAAATATGGGTATTTTAGAAATTCCCCAGGTGTTTGTAATAATCATCCAGGTTGAGAACCACTGATAGAGATCAGCTGTTTACTGATTATTGAAGGCACTGTGATGCACATTTTCCACACACTATTGTCATTTCACATGACAACCTCATTAGATAATTTGTAATTGTGTTTATGTTTGATAGATGAGGAATCAAGAGATTATGATAGTTACTCAAATTCCCACAGTTGGTAAATAGTGGAGGAAGGATTATGGGGGGAAGCTTTGTTTTCTTAAACACCAAACATACCTCAGAGTAGAATTAATTAGCTTATATCTAATAAATTAATTTATCAGCATGTGAGAAAATAATTATTTTATAGATAGGTTCTAAGCTCCTAAAGTTCACTGAGTTTAGCCAACTTCTCTACTCAGTTTCTTAAAGATATCTTTTAAAATAAATTATACATATTACATATGTTTGCCTACTATATACAATATATCTTTTATGGTATGTAAAATGTGTATGTCATGTATTTGTTAGAATGGTCTTTTGTATTTCTACATTTGAACACATGAAACATTCTAAGCAAGTCTCCAAATACATGAATGGTTTGAAAAAGGACTGCTAGATGTTTCCATTTCTGTTGAGAAAAAATGTTAGAAAAGCAGTTTATCCTTAACAGAAAAGATTTGGGTTACATGGTGTGAAGAATGTACTATCCACAGAGGGCATCTATGTGATGGCTAATATTTTTTGAGCACATCTGCTATATGTCAAGTGACACTGCTGCTACTTTCCGTATTTTATTTCACACATTCATTGCGTCACCTGATTTCTCTATTTAAAAGTCATGCATTTGCATATCTTGCTCCGCACCATCCCTGAGCTTGGTACTTGTTTATTCGCTGCCTGCATGCCCACCTGATGTCTCCACCTGAGTATTTCATACTTACTTCAACAATAGCATGTCCAAAAGGAAGCTCTCAATCTTCTTCCATGTTCTTTCCTCCCCGAGTTTTCCCCATCTCAGTAAATGGCTCCACCAGGCCAGAACACTAAGGCTTATTTTTAATTCTATTTTTTTCTTCCCTCTGATATGAATTTGTTAGTTTCAGCTCCAAAATATATATCAGAACCTTTCACTTCTTCTCATTTCCTCTGAAGCACTATAGTCCCAGCCACCATTCTCTCTCAGAAGAACTCTTACAGGAGTCCTCATTGCCTCACTTCAACTCCTGCCTTTTTATAACTCATTCTTTCTCCACCCAGAAACCAATGTTGTGTCTAGGTTCATCACTCACTTGCTTAATTTCATCCAGTAGTTTCCTTAACCTGACCTACAAGGCCTGCAGGTTCCCTTCAAGTCACACCACACAGTCCTTCTCCCGTGCCCATCCACATGGCTCTATCAGCTCTGCAAACACTCCAGGCCTTTCTGCAAGGCAGCAGAAAGTTACTTCCTGCTGCCTTGATCCATATGACTCCTCTCAGAAATGGGGATCTAGATCCTCATCTTGTGATTTCCGTGTGGAGAAGTTCTCAGATTATCCTCTCCAAAGTATCCTCCTTCTCAGACCATCTTAGCTTTCCTTGGTAGCACTCATCATCAGTCTGTGAGACTTACTTAGTAGTTTATTGTCTCTCTGTCTCATTTGAATATGAGATCCCTGATAGAGGCAGATCTGCCCTGACTTATCCCTATCATAGAATATTCTCAGTATGTGTTCTGCAAAATAAGTGTAAATGTCATGAATCTTTGATATAAAAGGTGTATCAAAGATATATATTAACATAAAAACTATAAACCTTTTAATATAAAAGGCATATCAAAGATATATAGATATAAAAACTATAAACCTTTTAATATAAAAGGCATATCAAAGATATATAGAGAGAGATACATATGTTTTTTTTTTTTTTTTAAATTGGTACCAGGGATCGAACTCACGACTGCCTGCTTTCAAGGCAGGCGCTTATGCCACTGAGCTAAATCCCCAGCCCCGAGATACATATGTTTTGATATAAAAACTATAGTGTTCTGTTTCAGAGATTTTAGGAGAAGAAGTTAAACTACTGGTTCCCAAATTGTATTTCATGCAGTGTGAAATAAAAGATAAAACTCTAAAGCCAAAATTTTGCCGACAAGTAAACCTATTTAAAAACAACAGCAGCAACAACAAAAAAGGCACACACTTTGTCCAACATCATTTCACCAAAGAAAGTAAGAGAGTGAAAGGCATTCTAGGCCAATGACTGCGTCTACAAAGTATGGATGTGGAACTAATATAAGGGCTTTGGACAAAATCAATGTGTATAAATGGAAGGAAATGACCTGTAAACAGTTGAAATAGATCGAATTAGATGATAGGCTTATATACTACACAAACACGTTTGAATTTTATTGTTTAGGAAGTGGGGAATTATATAGAATAAAATGGCTGAAAAAACTATGATCTAATTTACATTTAAAAATTGTCATTTAGTGTCCAATATGGCAAATAGCTTGAAGTAAATGAGCTATACATCAGAGAATCCAGTTGGAACATTGTTGGAATAATGTAAGAGCAAGCTGGCAGGTCATTTGAAGTAAAGGAACAGCATTGGCTGTGAAGGGAAAGGAATAGCTCTTTGATATCTAGGCTTCTTGGAATGATTTTCAAGGGACACTGATAGAATTTTGTTTCCAGTTTGGGCTTGCATCCTCTACCTATGGGCTTTAGAATGAATGCCATGTTATTTATCAACAGGCCTCATATCTACCTTTTTAAAAATTTACTTTATTTTTTTTTATTTTAAAGAGAATAAAACAAAAGAGGACAGAATGAAGCAGATCAGAACAGAACAATGTAAGCAACACAGCACTTTGCAACAAGACAACCGGACATTAACAGTAGCTGCCATAATGTCTCTTTCTTTGTAATAGTTGAGCATAGCTTCACACACAATAATATCAAACATAACAAAATAGTATAAAACCATTCAAGAGAATGAAAGAATTACAAGGAATTCTGAACCAAATAACAGAAATGAATAATGGCTATTATAATATCTCATTTTCCATAAAAAATTTGTTTATACAATCACATATATTAAAATCCAGTAAGACACAACATTATAGAACCAATGGTAATAAAAGAACAAAAGCATGGTAGGACTTCAAAGCAAGATGATATTAAATCAGAAATGGCTGCCATAATGTCTTATTTACTTCAAGATAGCTGTTCATACCATTGCACATAATAAAATCAAACAAAACAGAATAAAACCATTCCAACTGATGAATGAAAACATTATAAGGCTTCAAAGCAATGTAATGGAGAATCATGATTACCCTAAAATCTTATGTACTCTTACCTTTTCTTAAACTAGGGAGACTATGTGGTATTTATACATGTGAGTTTGGTTTATTTCGCTTATGAGTATGGTCTCAATTTGCATCCATTTATTTATCAATATCTCAATGTGATCATTCTTTATAGCTGAGTAGTACTCCATTGCATAAAAATAACACAACTTTTTTATCCATTCCTCAGTTGATGGGCACTTAGGTTGTTTCCAAGATCTGGCTATTACAAATTGTGCTGCTATAAACATGGGTGCAAATATATCACTGTGGTATGATGTTTTCTTCTGGGAATATGCCCAGAAGTGGGATAGCTGGGTCAAATGGGATTTCCAATCCCAGCTTTTTGAGGAATCTCCAGACTGACCTCTACAGTGGTTGCACCAGTCTACACTCCTACCAACAATGCAGAAGAGTTCTTTTTTCCCTGCAGCCTCTCCAGCATTTGTTGTTGGTAGTTTTTTTTAATCCTTTCTGGAGTGAGATGGAATCTCAGTGTGGTTTTAATTGGCATTTCTCTAATGACAAATGATGCTGAACATTTTTTCATGTATTTTCCATTTGTATTTCTTCATCTGAGAACTGTGTATTTATTCATCTCGGATTCCTATTTTTGGATTGGGTCTTTGAATTTCAAGGGTCTGATTTTTTTTAATCTTTTATAAGTTCTAGACAGAAGTCCTTTGTCTGAGGGACAGTTTACTAAGATTTTTTTTCCCAATTTGTGGGTTTTCTTTTCACTGTGCTGGAGATTTCTTTTGACATGCAGAAACTCTTTAATAAGATGTGATCCCAGTTATTGATTCTGGGAAGTACTTGCTGTGCGGTTTGATTCTTGTTCATGAATTCTCTACCTATCCTTATGTCTTTAAGATTTTTACCTACTTTGTCTTCCAACAGATTTAGTGTTTCTGTTTTAATATTTAGATCTTTGATCCATTTAGATTTTAGTTTACTACATGGTGATAGGCATGGGCCTAGTTTTAATTTTTGGCATATGGAAAGCCGATTTTTCCAGTACCATTTATTAAAGAGACTATCATTCTTCCAGCAAACATGTTGGCCCCTTTATCAAAGATAAGGTGGTTGAGTGTGGTTGTGGTTGTGGTATCTTCCAATCTATTCCATTGATCCTCAGATCTGTTTTTATTCCAGTACCATGTTGATTTTATTACAGTAGCTTTGTAGTACAATTTCAAGTCAGGGACTGTGATGCCACCTGCCTTGCCTTTGCTGCTTAGAATTGCCTTTGCTATTCTAGGTCTCTTCTGGTTCCAGATGAATTTTCAGAGTTATTTCTCTAAATCTATGAGGTATGTTAGTGGTATTTTGATTGGGATTGCATTGAATCTGTATAACAATTTTGGGAGAATGGCCATTTTCACAATATTTAGTCTTCCTATCCATGAACAAGAGATGTCATTCCATTTTTTGAGGTCTTCTCCAATTTCTTTTTCAGGGTATTATAATTTGCCCTGTATAGCTCTTTTACTTCTTTCATGAGATTAATTCCTAAGTATTTCATTTCTTTGGATGCTAGTATGAAGGGTGTGGCTTCTCTTGTTTCTCTCTCAGTGATTTTGTTTTTAGTGTATAGGAATGTTATTGATTTTTGAGTATTGACTTTGTATCCGGCTACATTGCTGAATTTATTTATTATATCTAGGAGTATTTCAATGGAGTTTTGGGGGTCTTCTATGTAGAGTATCACATCATCTGCTAATAATGATAATTTAACTTCCTCTTTTCCTATCTTTACTCCTTTTATGTCTCTCTCTTGTCTAATTGCTCTGGCTAGTATTTCCAGTACTACGTTCAATAGGAGCGATGATAAGGGATATCTTTGTCTTGTGCCTCATTTTAAGGTAAAGGCTTTCAGTTTTTGGCCATTTAATATGATGCTAGCTGTTGGTTTGTCATACATGGCCTTATCATATTGAGGTGAAGACCATCTATTCCAATTCTCTATAAGGTTTTTATCATGAATGAGTGTTAGACCTTATGCTTTTTCTGCATCTATAGAAACGATCATGTGATTCTTACTTTTGGCTCTGTTGATATAATGGATTACATTTATTGATGTATGTATGTTGAACCATCCCTGCATTCCTGGGATAAATCCCACTTGGTTGTGGTGTAAATCTTCTTGATGATTTGATGCATCCTGTTTGCCAATATTTTATTGAGAATTTTTGCATCTATGTTCATTAGGGAGATTGGCCTATAGTTCTCTTTTTTTAGTTGGGTCTTTCTCAGGTTTTGGTACTAGAGTAATATTTGGTTCCAGGAATGACTTAAGAAGAATTGCTTCCCTTTTGATTTCATTGAAGAGTTCGAAGAGTGTCAGCATTTAGTCTTCTTTGTATTTCTTGTAGAATTCTGCAGTGAATCCGTCTGGGCCTGGGCTCTCCTTTGTTGGTAAGGACTTAATTATGTTTTCAATTTCATCAATAGAAGAAATTGGGTTATTCAGCAATTTTACATCTTCCTGACCCAGCTTTGGTAGTTCATATGTTTCTAGGAATCTGTCCATTTCTTCTGTATTATCAAACCTATGAGAGTAGAGGTTTTTGAAATAGGTGTTGATGATCTTCTGTATTTCCACAGAGTCTGTAGTGATTTCACCTTTTTCATTCCTTACTGCATCAGTTTGAGTTTTTTCTTTCCTTTTTTTTAAAATAAGGTTGGCTAGGTGCTTATCAATTTTATTTATTTTTTCAAAGAACTAATTCTTTGATGCATTGATTCTTTGTATTGTTTTCTTAGTCTCTATTGCATTAATTTCTGCTCTGATCTTTATAATTTCCTCCTTTCTTTTGGCTTTGGGCTTGGCTTGCTCTTCTTTTTCTAGATGTTTGAGTTGTAGTATCAGGTTGTTTATTTGTGTTCATTCTGTTTTCCTGATGTGGGAACTCAATGCAATAAATTTTCCTCTGAGGACTACTTTCATTGCATCCCACAAATTCCGGTACATTGTATGTGTATTTTTGTTTGCTTGCAGATATTTTTAAATTTCTTCTTTAATTTCCTTTGTGACCCACTGATTGCTCAAGAGAGTATTATTCAATATTCATGTGTTTGTGTTGCTTTTGCAGTTTGTTTTATCATTAATTTCTAGTTTCATGGTGCTATGATCCAATAACACGCATGGGATAATTTCAATTCTTTTGCATTTACTTAAATATGTTCTGTGGGCTAGTATATGGTCTATTTTAGAGAATGTCCCATGTACTGCTGAGAAGAATGTATATTCTGATGTTGTTGGATGGAACACTCTGTATATGTCTATCAAGTCCATTTGTTCACAGGTATGATTCATTTCTGTTATTTCTTTGCTGATTTTCTGTGTAGTTGTCCCTTTGTGTCAATGGTGTTAAAGTCTCCTTTTATAATTGTGTTATTGCTTTTTGATTTTTCATTTCTGTTAATACTTGCTTTGTATAGCTGGGTGCTCTGGAATTTGGTGGATATATATTTAAGATTGTTACCTCTTCCTTTTGAAGTTTTCCCCTGACTAGTATGTAGTGACCTTTATGTCTTTGGATTATTCTTGGTTTGAAGTCCACATTGTCTGCAAACAGAATAGCTACCCCTTACCTTCTTTGGTTTCCTGTGGCATGAAGTATTGTTTTCCATCCTTTGACTTTCAGTCTATGAGTTTCCTTTTGGGTTAGATGGGTTTCTTGTAGACAGCATATGATTGGATGTTGTTTCTTGATCCATTATGCCAGTCTGTTTCTTTTGATTTGTGAGTTGAGGCCATTTACATGAATGGTTATAACTGTTATATATTGGTTTATTGTTGACATGTTATCTTTCTGCTGTTGTATCTTTAGCTTTCCATTCTGTTTAATTGTCTGCCTTGCTTAGTGGTTTTTTCCTATGTGTATCTAGAATGTCTTTCAGTATTCTTTGTAGGGTTGGTTTGGTGTTCATGAAGTTCTTCA